>QZLH01000801.1:18022-58795 GCA_003833135.1 Oehlia diaphana | reverse complement strand
AAATTTTTTTTTTTTTTTTTTTTAAAAAAAAAAAAAAAAAAAAAAAATTATTTAGTAAAGTTATTTTATATAAACATTATAAAAAAAAAAAAAGAAAAATGAGTGGCGAAACGAGTCAATCATCATCAACAACATCAGAAGAAGTTGTTCCATTTGCGAAATTTCATCCTTTAATCAATGAAATAAGAAGTATTCTTAATGAGATTATTGAAATAGCAGTAGCAGCAGAACACAACAAACGAATTTGTGATGTTTTAAAATTACGTGTTTATGCAGTAGATTTGGCAACATTTGAACTTAATGTTATGAGAAATAATCAAGAATTTTTTAATAGGAAAAATTATTCAAGTTTACAGTCTTTAGTTACTGTTATAACCCAAATTAAAAAATTTATTACAGATATTTCTCAAATGAAAAATTTAATAAAATTAAAATATGTACAACCAAAAAATATTGAGATAACTTTTAAAGAATTATGTAGGGAGTTTGATATATGCATAATTAACATTGATTTAGCGAGTTTCAGAGATATGGTCAATAATAGAATTCGACCAGATGAAGAAAGTAAATCATTAAAATCAGATCAAGAAGATTTATCTAATGTAAGTTAAATATATATATATATCGATATGTATATTATAAATTAATTCTAATATATATTTTTCTTTTTTAATACTTTACTATATTTATTTAGTATTTGGCAAAAATTATTGAAGAAGTTGGAATTGATATTAAAGTATTATCTAACGAATTTACCTCGATGGTTTTAAAAGTCAACGCGATGAATAATACAATGGAAAAACTTTTAGATGAACAAACTAAACAACAGTCAAAAAATGATAATGACAAAATTGTTAATGACAAATTAAATGAAATGATTCAATCGAAGATTGATAAAATTTTCGTAGTACGCCAATTAAGAATCTCCGATTACGAAAAAATTGAAAAGGAACCACCACGACCACATAAAGATGGGCGCGTGACCAAATGGGTTAATATTAAAAATAAAGGTGAAGAATTCGCTTTTAAAATTGTTACTGAGGAAGAAAGAGCTAACGTACAAAATCAAGTTACAATTCTTAAAGAACTTCATGACTGGCAAAATATTACAAGAATTTATGGACTTACTTGTGAAGGGAATAAATGGTTTTTGGTATCTGAATGGGCTGAATATGGTAATTTACGTGAATTTTATACAAATTATAAAGATCGATTCGATCTTAAATTAAAATTACGTATGTCCCTTGATATTTCTCGCGGATTAAATTTTTTAAGAGCCGTTGAGGTAAATATAAAATTTTATTTTTATTATATTTTTATTTTTTTAATTCTCCCCCCTTTTTAAATTTAAAAAAGATAAATATATATATTTTTTATAGATTGTTCATCGTGATATTAGAGCCGAGAATATATTAATTACATTAAATGAGACAGCAAAATTAGCAAACTTTAAATTAAGTCGTTCATTGTTCGCGGCTACATTAAAACAAAGTCAAAACTTAGAAAGGGTTCGTTATTGCGCTCCTGAATTATTAGAGAGAGCTCACAACTTCAAATATGATCATAAATGCGAAGTTTATAGCTTCGGAATTTTACTCTGGGAAATTGCAGAGCAAAAAACTCCATATGAGGAATATAAGGATATTGTAAGAATAACCGATTTGGTACGTAATAAAAAATATCGGGAATCCTTTTCGATAAATAGTCTAATGCCTAAACGATTCATAGAATTATCGACTAAAGGTATGTAAGAATATATGCATATATGCGTTATTAAATTTTTATTATATAAAAAATGTTGATCATTCTTCTGTTTTTTAGCCACTAATCATGACTCAGAATTTAGACCGAAAATTACAGATACATTTGAAGTACTTAGTCATTGTTTCGAAGAATATGTAAGACCTCCTTCAAAATCTTCTTCAAATTCTCAATACCAAAATATCACACTTTCAAGTCCAGAACCTGTCCCAAATCCGGAACCTATCCCAAGTCCGGAAATCATCATAAATCAAGATGAATACGCTATTAAAACTTTATCTGATTACGAATCATTCAAGTATATGACACTTGCTGAAGCAGCCAAACAACATAAAATGGTCGATAGACAAGGTAAACCATCCGGTGACACAAAGACGGCATATAAGTGTTTTGAAGCGTATGCGGATGCTGATACTACAGTTCGTAACAAAATAGTAGCAAAGTATTATAAAGCCTATTACATTTCAAGGGGATTGGTTGATAAAGACAAAGAAATCAATGCTAAGGACAAAGATAGAATTGTTGCTGAATTATATAAAGAGGTTGCTGATGATGAAGCAAATGAATTTCCTGAAGCGAAATTAAGGTACGGAGATTGCTTATATAATGGTAAAGGCGTAGAAAAGAATTTAGCAGAAGCTCTTAAATATTTTGAACAAGCTGCTGATAATGGTTTTAAGGTAGCAATGTATAATGCTGGAAAATTACATTATAATGGTGATGGTGTTGAGCAAAATAAGGAGAAAGCTATTAAATATATGAAATTAGCTATTTATAATGAATATGAACCTGCCATAAAATTTTGTAGAGATAATAACATTAATTTAAATTAATTAGTAAATATAATTTTTGTTCATAACAGATAATTATATTTAATAAATTTAAAATTTTCAAAACTATCATTCGGTGACCAACAATAAATTCTGATTATCGAAACATACTAGTTTCATATAAAAGAAAATATTTAGCCTATTAAATTGATTAGATTGCGCGTCGTGGACTCTTCACTCGTTGTTTCATTTATCACGTGATCAATCATCGTATCGAAACAATCTGATATCTGCAACGAGGGGTGAGAAAATTTTGAAACAGATTATTTAAATTAAGTTAAATTATTTAATTATTTAGAATGTGCTTTATTTAGAAAATATAAGGGAGAAAATAAATTATCATAGCAGATAGATTTATATAAAAAGATTTGATGAAGCATTTTTAAAGGTAATACGTGGCTGCACGAATATGCATAACGGTCAATTTTAGTGATATACCCATGATATACCCGAAACAATCCGATAACAAAAATAATCCAAATATTCAAGTACGCATGTGACATGTGTAAATTTCATTGGATTATAATTATATTAAATATATATTATTAAATTTGGGTATGCTAAATTCTATATAAAGTTCTTTAACAATAAGAAAACAACAATATCAAATAAATCTTAACCAATCATTTCTTTTTATCGTGACACAAAATAAAAAAAAAGATGTATATATATGTTTGATACAAATAAATTATCTATTTTATTTCCAATCGCAAACCGCCTTCCGTTTCGTCCGTTGTATAAAATAAATAGCCACAATAAACATAATTTTTTTTTTTTTTTTTTTTTTTTGTTGTCAGAATTATAATTTCTTTTTAACATAAATTTTCGAAAAAATTACTAGTAATTCTGGCCAGCACTATAAATTCGGCCTGGACTACTATATAGTCACATGAGCGTTCGTTATCGGGTTCGGATGCCTTATATATTTTTTTTGTTTATTTTTTTTTTTTTTTTTTTTTTTTTTTTTTGTTTATTAAAAGTTCGTTATATCCAGTGAAATTATTTATAAAAATCGGTTCTGGAAATTATGGTTCGGTATAACGAGGGTTTCGGTATAAACAGGTTCGTTATAACCAGAATCGACTGTATTTATAAATAAAATATATTTCATTAAATACAAAAACTATTAAATATGTAATAAAGAAGAATTCCATTTTTTCAAAAAAAAAAAAAAATATTGCTTTGTGATTTAGTAAATTATTCAACAAATAACACTCGAATAAATTTTGATTGAGTAAAATATAATCTTAGATAGAAAGAATGACATGGCCTCTTTCGAACGTATGGGATGCTTTTCTGGGATTACTCTTATCTAAGGTAAGTTAATATAAATGAAGTACTGCTCATCAAATTTAATATATGTTTTTCAGATGCAATTTCTACTCCTGTATTATATATTAGTTGTGTGTTATTGATAATGGGTTAGGCTCATTAGATTTGCCTGGTAGATCTCGATTTGCCTGGTTTAGTTAATAGAATTTGTCTTATGTCAGATGGCTGGCATAACCAAAAGAGAATAGTAGAAAAAAATTATATTATTCAAAAAAATCATTTATTTTTTGTTTTCGTGTGGGAATTTATTTTTACAATATAAAGTAACACAAATTTTTATATAACGAAAATTTACATCATTTTTTTTACATAATTTATTTTACATAATAAAATACGATTGTATGATAGATAATCGATTTGATCTATCATTCATTTGCTTTGGATTACTATAAATATCTAACATATTTATAAAAAGAAAAAAAAATCTCTTTTATCATTATGGCTATAATTTTTTATAAGGAGATAATAAATAATTATAAAAAATTATATGAATCTAAGGAAGGATACGATGTAAAAATTTATGCTGGTGAAAAACCAAATGTAAAAGAATTCCAAGTTCATTCACTAATATTAAAATCCCAATCTAAAATTTTCCAAACTCTTCTTACGAAAGATATTCAGAAAAAGGATGGTTATTATATTTTAAATTTAAATAATAATTCACCTAAATTTGTTGAAATAATTTTAAGGTATTCTTTTCTTTTTTTATTTTTTAATCCAATTTTATTAATGATGAACTAATATTATATTTTCTTTTTATAAAGTTGTATGTACAGTGGAAGTTTTGATTTAACAAAATTACAATCTTGTGAAGAAATAATAAATCTCTTATTATTATCAAATGAACTCGGATTTCAATATTTAGTTAAATGCATTCAAGAAACTTTGATTGAAAATTATGATTTTATTATTAAAAATGCTATTGAGATTATTGAATTAACTTATCAAAAATATTATTTAGATAATTTATGGAATTTTTGTCTTAAAAAAATTTGTGATAATCCTGATCACTTATTTGAATCGACTAAATTTCTTACCTTTAATCCGTCTATTTTAGCAATAATTTTAAAACGAGACGATTTTTGTATTGATAATGAAGTCATTGTTTGGGAAAATTTATTAAAGTGGGCATGTGGTCAGAATCCTGTTATTCAACAAGATATTAATAAATGGAAAAAAAGTGAATTTACGGCGATGAAGAGAAGATTAAGCAAGTTTATTCCATTGATTAGATTTTATCATATACCTCCGGAAGATTTTCTTCTAAAAGTATATCCTTTTAAAGAAATATTACCAAATGATTTAATTAATAACATATTTACATATCATATGGCACCAAGTAAAAGACAATGTATTAATTTACAGCCTCAACGAAAACAACCAGCCATAGTTACGCCTCAATATTTTAATATTTTTTCTAGTTGGATTGACAAGAAAAATAATTCTTATTATAATGGAAGAAATATTCCATATAAATTCAATTTAATTTATAGTGCTGGTAGAGATGGTAATACAGGTACAGCGTTTCATGAAAAATGTGATAATAAAGGTCCTACTATAGTTGTAGCAAAAATTGCAAATTCAGAACAAATAATTGGAGGCTATAATCCATTGGATTGGAAGCCAAAGAATTCAAATAATAGTAATTATAATAAGTCGACAAAAGATAGTTTTATATTCTCATTTATAGACAGAAATGATTTTCAAACCGCAAAAGTAAGTTATCCTATTGAAGGGAATCATAAATATTCTATTTATTGTGTACCAGATCATGGGCCAAGATTTGGTGTCGGTCTTGATTTAGTATGTCATAATAATGGTAATTGGGCAAGTAATTCATATACTTATTCTAAAATTGATATTCCACCAATGTTTACCGTAAATGATTACGAAGTATATCAAGTTAATAAGTCATTATATTATTATTATTAATGAAACAATTCATATCAAATAAAAAAAAAACCTTATTTGATTATTTCTTCTTCATCTTTTCGATAATCATGTCATTACTTCAATTTAATTGATTCAAATCTTGAATTATTTTAATCTAATTTTTTACTTTTGCTTTGCAGCAGATGTTGCAGGTATGGACTGTTCAAATCTAAATCTTCATTGTTTGTTGATATACAGGATAGTGCAATTATTTTCATTTCTGATTTTATTAATTGTTAAGGTAAACCCAATCCAAACATTACCCTTTGAGTTTATAACTTAAAAGACGATTGTGCAAGTAATTCATACACTTATCCTAAAATCGACATGCCACAAAGATTTGAAGTGAATGATTACAAAGTATTTCAAGTTATTAAAATAACGCGTGAGTTGACTACATTATGTACTTACATATAATATTTGTTTCTTTATATGAATAAATTTGAATAAATTTAAATATTGTGCGATTCGTCTTGCATACTGCCGTACATAAAATATAACTGTAAAATTTCGTAAATATCAGGATCATTTAACGATTTTAGTCTACTATTTTTGTGTTATTGCCCAACTCTTAATACAAATACAGGCAATATTGTGACCAAGTGTAATCCTGGAGGGAATAGAGAAGTAAGATTTAAATTATACATCCACGGGTAAACAGACTTTTATGCCTTGGATAGATCTCACTATTCCGATTAAAAATTAGTAAGAGAAAAAAAATGATTCTCGTTCTACGCACAAGCTGCTTGGTAAGAAATAAGAATAAACTCTTACATATATATTTCTTAGTCACGAACTCACGATTTATCATAAACTCATTGTAAACGTTTTTTACGTATTAAAACGGTAAAGTTGATTAATTTGTTTTTAATTTAGAAAACGGATAAAAGAAATCACGACATTCACCTTTTCTATTTCATATTGGCCTAGAGTCATATAGCAACATTTCTACTTCGAATAACAAAAATAGGTACATAGTTAAGAACGTATACGCGTAGTACGAAAATTATATGGAGCCAACATATAATATATATTCATTTCTTATTTTCAGAGTATGAATAATAATTGCGATAGTTGTCAGAGATCTGGATTATTCTTCTTGTATTTAATCTCCATTGTCACGATGAACAAATATTTGAATTTAAAAAAACCAACTTTAAGGATATAAATTTTTGTATTTTCAGGTAAATACTTTAATAAGGGTTGCTGTTTTTAACATGTATGTATAGTATTCGATGAGGCATGTGCATATGTAATAACTCAGTGTTACATTTTTATTCTCTTTGATCAAACCCAAATCACATATTTCTTGAGTAATGAAAACATGATGGTTTAAGCATATAATTGTGTATAATTGTTTATATATACACAGTGAAATTCGATAAACAGGATTTGGGCCTAAACCGGATTTTTTTGCTGGAACCAAATCACGTATATTAAAATAGTTTCGATATAAGTAAAAGCTCAATGAATTCGATAAACCGGATCACGTGATCACCAACCAATAAAATTTAAGTTACGTGATGCGGTAAATCTTAATTTTGGCCAGAATTATAAAAATCTTAATTCCAGCTGAAGTTATGTATTACTCATTTTCATGAAATCTATGACTTAAAACTAAGATGATTAATTAAATTATGGCGTATATTAGTTTTATTAACATGAAAATTTTTTGAAAATTCAGTATAAAATATTTTTTATCGAATTTCACTGTGTATAGACATAATTGTTATAAATGATGATTTCTTGTTTGGCGAAATAAATAAAAAATAATTGCAATATCAAGCTTGTGATAAACTTACCGGATAAAAATAAGAATATTAATATTCTTGCAATCATCTTATTTACTTTTCTTTCAAAATTTCGTTAGTAAATAGATAAAAAAGCATGTGACAAAGTTTCATTGGTTAGAATGTTAAGCATTTTTTATTTTTTCTTACGCACAGTTTTACACACCCACGCTATATACAGTACAATATAAATAGTAGTTATATAATTGTAATGATCCAAAAGAATTAATAAGTTATTAATCCAACAGAATTAAGCTTAAATTACGGGGTATTAACTGAGGATAAAATTTTGTATCTAATAAAACCAGGTCTTTTAAAGTGGGGTACGCTTAAAGGGGGATCCCATACATTTTCCACAACTGGAGATGACTATAAGTTCTATTTTCAGCTTTAACTGCCCACTTAGGCCACCCACTAGGTTCTTCAAACGCTGTTGCACACTCATTAATGTCTTCTCTGGAACAAATTAAAAAAGAGCCTTCTGGACCATCTTCAAATATCCAACGTTGAGCAAGACTTCCATTAGGTTCTTCAATAGTGAGTGGTTTGGAGTCACCATTGTATTGGACGGATTTGCCATCGATATTGATGGAAGTTCCATCATGAAAAGGAATTCTTGTCCATATAGCAGGTCGAACACCCCCTGGATATAAAACAACATCAGTATCATTTAATCCCCAATAAAGATCTTGATCGAGTAAGTGAATTATTGTTTGACCGAGACGCTGACTTAAAGCAACAGCAGTAAGGGTGGTTAAAAGGAGCAAAAGTGTGTTAAATTTCATTTTGAATTTCTGTTGATTTTTACTTTTTAGAGAAGACTTTTCTATTTTTCAAATAGTGTGGAGTTTAGGCGTATTTATACATAAAAATCGGTATAGAGACTAATGCTTAGCGAAGGTTCAAACCTGGAGCTTAGATTAAGTTACTCAAAAAGAGTTCTCTCATCTAAAAAGGACTATTAATGCGTAGGTTATGGAATTAAATCGTGACACGTTATTTGTATTGTCATTGAATGATGAAGCTTCGAATAGATGATCTCCAAGCATCTGATTTTTTTTGCTATGCATTGACAGGTGGAGCTACACTATCTTGACATGTCACATGGAATTACGTTATCAGTTATATAATTTAGTAGGCTTTGAAATGTTTAGAAAATTTCTAAACTTTTACTATGTGCTGTTTATCTATGTTTTCTTGAAAAATAATGACAGTATCAAACTGGTGAAAGAATTACGTCTCCATAGTGATAAATGCCATAGCCATGTACAGTAACCATTATGTGTTCGATTGTGATATTGCCACTGGAATATTTCAAGCATTAGCTGTATTAACGATGCCAACTTCAAAGTTCAAATACTCACACCAAGCTCTTGAAAATGTCACATTTTCATCCAATTATTCGGTCCTGTGACTGATATAGTTACTCCTCCATTAAATAATATATAGTTAAAATTATTTTAAATTATAACATACATTTAAATCATAATTACAAATATTAAAATATAAAATATGAAAATACAATCCATATATGGATGAATGAATTTTACATCAGCCAAATGTTTATACTTGAATGAAGTTGGAATCATGACGCAGTATTACTAGATGCAGTACATGGCGTTAATTTTAAATATATATATTACTGAAATGCATTTAAAATTATAGTATTATTTGTCCGAAGTGTAATGAAGGACTATATATTCCTACACTAACCTAAAATAACATAATTTCAGAGAGTGGCACAGTTTATCCCAATTTCGGGCAGTGTAGAGAAACGTGACAAATATACTCTTATGCGTTTATACTTCGCTTCCAACTATAATTGAAATCAGCCCCAAAATCTTAATGGCTTACCCAGCTAATAACCGGTCATTTAACCGGTTAAACTTAATTTTGGCTGGACATCTTTGATCATAACAAATTTAAAATTTTTTATAAGTGCCAACTACTGATTCTGACCGAAATATTAAAATTTAACAATAAAAATATGTTTTGATTCAAAATTTGAAAGTACGGGTTATCGAAAAAAATATTTTTTTTTTTTCTAAATTTTCTTATATAAATGACCAGTATATATTTGAACCAATTCACGAACAACGTACCAGAAAATATTTAATCGTGCATTTAAAATTTGATCTTCGCCTTTACATCAGGTAATATACAGTTTTTTACTAAATTTACATTAAATATTAAAATCTTTTTATAAATAATGTATAATAAAACGAAAAGGCAATTATTTCGATAAGGATTAATATCTTTATATATGAATTATATATTATTGAATGATTAAACTATATAATAGTCTAATAGCGGCATTACGTCCCGGTCGTCCCGTCGTTCCGCATTAGACTATTATATAGTTTAAATCGTCCAATAATAATGGATATTGTATAATATTATTTTTTATTATTCAGTGAAAAATAAACGTCACGGTTATGGTTATAATAAAAGTTATGGTGATTATTATGGTTAAAAAAGTCATTTAAACGTGAAGTTGACAGTTAAAAAACAAGCACCTTATAACGTTTAAATTTGATAAACACTATGTAAATTTAAATTTAATATTATTCAAGAACAAATTTCTCGAAATGAAACTCGAGTTGTACAGTTTTGCCATTATTAAAACTTTTACCCTAATTAGTTTTATTATCAAATACCTTTTAAAATTATTTTTCCTATAATTATTATATACAGTATGATTAAGATGTTATAAACTATGTCATATTAAAAATTTTCATATTATATGTCATCGTACGCCTCATCATTCACCATGTGAAGTATTTCATTAAAAAGTAAATAATTTAATATCGTCTTTACACATACCGTTAAATACATATAAACCGCGATATTGTCTTAACGTTAAAATTATTTTAATTATTTTAAGAATTATGATTAAGTTATACTCGAATCTAACACATATACTTATTGTATAGTATACAACTATGCATTTAATGATTCGACTAACACTTTATTATAAAAAAATATTTATCAAAACAGCAATTCAAATCAGATAAAAATATTCCTAAATTTTCTTTATTTAAGTATAAAGAACTATATACTTTAAATATACAAAAAATACTCGGATCAAAATTTAAGTATTTTGAAGACGTTTCTTTACAATTCTATATACTTCATATTCATCAATAGTAGGGTTACTTGGCAGGCTGACGCTGGAATAAGTGCTTCCATTACTAGTACTCCAGGTATTTCCTTGTGCGCGTAAATCAGGCCCACTACCAAAAGTTGGTCCATAATTACTACCATAATATATTGCATTATTAGAATTACTGCAACGTCCTACTTTAGCAGTATTAAGGTCACTGATATTTGTTATATTAAATATGAAACTATCATTCGAACTTGCATATCCGTTCGTTTGATACCAATTTAATGGATTATAGCCACCAATAATTTGTTTTTGATTATTACTGACCCTTGCAAAAGAAATTGTAGCTCCTTTGTCGTCACATAATTGATGAAACTTTGTAGAACTAAATCCATCTCTAGTGCCACGAAGTAGTAGTTCGAACCTATATGGCATGGTTTTTTTAGTATAATCTTCATTTGTTTTATCGATCCACTTAGCAAAGCGCATAAATACATTATTATCAATTAAAATGGATTTATGTTTGCGATCTCTAGAAGGTTTAAAATTTAGCATCGGTGTAGAATCTGGAACCATATGATATCGAAGGATATCATTAAGTAAATCTTTAGGCAATAGATCTTTATAAGGATATACTTTTAAATAAAAATCTTTTCTAGAAATATCATAGAATCTAATTAATGGAATAAATTCTTTCGTAGTATTTTTAAAATTTGCTATGTCTTCTGATGATAATTTAAAATTATCATCATCAAACTTTAAGTTATGAACGAAAAGCCATCTAATAATAGAATCCCATATATCTATTTCTTCCATATTAAGATCATCTCTTTGAAGTACCATGATAATAATTTCTTTTTCCAATGATGAAAAATTTTTGGACGAAAAAAGAATCATTGGTTCTTCGCTAATAATTTCTAAGCAATAATCCTTTAGACGCTCAAATGGTTCATGTTGGTAAATAACTTTAAGTGTACTAACAGGATCCTTATACGTAAATTCTTCGTTATTAATTAAATCATCTTGAATTTGGTCAATCAATTTATCCAATCCTAATTCATCGGACGCAACTAGACATTGCAAAATCATTTCTTTACTATGTTGACTAAAATCCGCAATTCCTGTGTATAAATATCTGAAATATTTTAAAAAATTTTTAATATTATGAATAAAAGATTATATTTAAAAAATATTGTACTTACTTGAGAATTAATTGGAATACTTCAACAGAGATATTTGGTTTTTTAAAAATAAAATTACCATCATCATCCTTTTCCTCCCAATCTTCAGATAACGCTCTTTTAAAATATGGACATCTAGTACGAAGCACAAATGAATGAGCTCGGAGTTCTTTGGGTTCTTCTCCGGCTTTGATAATTACATCGCAATTCTCTTCATTTTCAAGTGCCCTTTCAAAGTCTTTAATAACCTCTAACACATGAGATGATGACATGAATAAAATAATATGATATGATTTTAAATATAAAAAAGTTGTGAAAATGAAATGGTGGGAAAATATACGATAACAAATCCGTGCTTACTAATAAAATATACTTATTTTGCAGGTTATTTCCATAAAAGTGGTTATTCACCAAACCTTATCAATCTATTAGATCCTTGTGACACGGTGAAGCGTACAAAATAATTTTTTTAATTATTTCAAAACGGTATGCTTCATTTACTTCATTTTTTTTTTAGTTCTTAATTGAAACTGCGGGATTTTATGGCCGATATTTTTTCCAATATTAGTAGTAGTATTAATTTCTATTGGTCACCGCAGTATTCCTTATGACTGACTATCCAATAAACTATCTAATCATTTTTTTGTAAGTAGAATATAAAATAAAGCTGCAATAATGTTTGTCCGGTATAAAAAATTTTCTTATGAAAATTTGCATTAAGTATTTATAATAAAGAACGTGATACAATGACATACTAAATAGAGTGCTTTAAAATCATGAAAATTAATAATTCTGACAAGCGAATAATTGCAAAAAATTCTCACGGCGAATTCTTTTTAAACATTATACAATAGTTAAAATTTAACCGTAATTAACGATCCGAATGGGTGTTCATATTAGTAGTAACTAATTAAGAAATCATCTGGAGACTGGAGAGGTTTATATACTATCTGTATTTAAACGTAGAAAACTTGCGTTTTATATTCATTCAGAACAGAATGTAACTCCAACAATCTATCAAATATGTCTCTCTGTAACGGACCAACAAAAATCATACATTTCTGTTTGACCATTCTCATGTATTCTCTCTCATAACTAGCGTGTGCAGTCCCTGTGAAGATTACACGTACACCATTGCAACTTTCTCCCCAAAAATTAAGTTGCATCAGAGGATATAAAATTGGAACAACTTGTTCTTTTCAATTAACGCGCCATGTAGTCTACAATTAAGAGAGTTAAGTAAACTTTTTGTTTAAGTAAACCACTTAGAATTGCTTTGGTGATAGAAACCTCAACAGGATTATTATTCAGCATATCCAACAAGCCGCTTAAGTTCAGCGGCAGTTAAAATGTCATTATTAAGAGCCAGGAAGTACTTGCAAATTACTCTTCCAGCTTCCTCTGATATGTCTAAATTTAGCTCAGCTGCATTTGCAATATAGAGCACCAGTCATTTTTAGCATAAGCTTTAGATGCGAGGAAGTAGGAAATGTATGATTTACCCACACCCATTGGGCCTGAAAGAACACACTTGATTGAATGGTTACTATCTGTTAAAAGCTTGTTCCATATATTAATCATCTGCTCAGTAACAAACAATGTCCTTCTTTGATAATCTTCAGCGAAGTGTTTAGGTTCCTGGCCTCCATTACATAATGTGACTTCTCCGAACCAATTTAGGTGCGACCATACTAGATATTACTGCGTGTCGCATACCTCACTGAAAATCAGGTGAGAATGATCATTTCAGCAATTCGCAAATAATTGTGCATTGTTTAAATTATCAATAAACTAAGAATGTTTCAGTTACAAGAATATTAACAAAAATAATTATACAGTAAATAAATTTCTATTATTTTCATGATAGGATACAGGCTTTACTCATTAAGATAATGAAAGGTTGTAACTCATGACGTAGCTAGCAGCTTTTTTTTTAAAGAAAATATTCTCCAGTAAACAATAAAAACAATAACGACCAAAAGTAAAAAAAAGCCTGTTGCCATGTAAAGAATATCTAAAAAAAGAAATTTAAAAAAAAGGTTCGAATAACAGAATTTTGTAATGGTACTGCGCTATGAACATATAATACCCATAATGGTAATTAACATAGTTGCGTATAAAATTATACACTAACTAGATTCATTTAATATTACTTATAATTTATGATTAACTAATAAAGTAATGAGAAAAAAATTAGGCGCAGTAATAATCGTGAGAAACGTAGAAAAGTTTAAAATATATGAACATTTTCCTATTCTCTCGCAGTATTTTTCATTATATTTTGCTGAACGAAACATATAAATATAAAACAAATTTTTTTTTTAGATTTTATTGAGAAATTATTAGGATTTATTAACATCATCGAAAATTAATTATTAATTATATTCAAAGGCGTATTTATAATCAAAATTTTATGGGATCTATCTTCAACATGATCGATTTCTGCTGAAATGAAACAAGAGTAAGGTATAATTTATTAAGGATTTAAACAAGAAATGTAAGTTATAAGTTTTTAAGAGCTTGAGAGAATAAATAAATACTTTTCTGAAATACAACGTGGGAATCAATAAGGCCATTCCAAACTAATAATTAGTTTATATCAATAAATAAAAAAAAGTTACTTTCTCATAAAACACGCATTTTTTTAACATTTTGCGACTTTTAAATTAATTAATCCAAATTTGAGACCTTTTTAACGACCAAAAAATTTCTTTAGAGTGTATAAGAAGCCAGTTTTTAAATTTTAGTTACAAGTCATTTAATAAAATTTTCTTTTTCTCTTTATTTTTTATTATAAGTCATAAGTCTCACATTTTAAAAATATAATAAAAATATGAAATTCCTTTATTATAATGTCAAATTATGAAAAACATTCAATTAAGGGAAAAAAAAAATCACCGGCCAAAATTTAAACTATCACTTCATTCTAAAATAACTTCAAAACTTTAAATACTTCATATTCATCAATTGTAAAATTACTATTTGGCATGTTAATGTTGGTATAAGTATTCCCAATATTAGTATACCATGTTTTTCCTTGTGCTTTCAAATCATGCCCATTTATACCAAAAGTTGGTCCATAACTACTATGATAATATATAGCATTATTACTATTATTACTTCGACTTATTTTAGCAGAATTAAGATTATCAATATCTGTTATATTAAATAAAAAGCTATCATTTGTACTTGCGTATGAACTATTCTGATTCCAATCTAAAGGATTATAACCACCAATAATTGGTTTTGAATTTTCAACTCTTGCAAAAGAAATTGTAGCACCTTCTCCATCACATAATCGATGAAACTTTGCGGAATCAAATCCATCTCTTGTCCCACGTAAAAGGAGAATAAACTGGTATGGCATATTTTGGCGGGTATAATCTTCATCTTTCTTATCGATCCACTTCGCAAAAAGCTTAAATACATTGAAATTCACTAAAACAGAATCAAATTGATTCCTAGAAGGTTTGAAATTCAACATTGGAGTGGAATTTGGAACCATATGATATCTCAAAATATCATTGAGCAAATCTTGAGGCAAGAGATCTTTATATGGATATACTTTTAAGTAAAAATCTTCCTTGGAAATATCATAAAATCTGATTAACGGAATATATTCCTTTATAGTCTGTTTGACATTTGTCAAATCTTTTGATGACCATGAAGTATCATCTTTGCTAATCTTCAAATAATGAACAAAAAGCCATCCAAGAAGAGAATCCCATATGTCAATTAACTCGATTTCTTCCATATTAAGATAATCTCTTTGAAGTATCATGGTAATAATCGGTTTTTCTAATGATGTAAATTTTTCAGATGAAAAAAGGATTTGAGGATCTTCGCTAATAATTTCTAGGCAATAATCCTTTAGACGCTCAAATGGTTCATATTGAACAATGATTTGAAGTATTCCAATTGGATCCTCATATACAAATTCTTCGTTAATAATTATATCATCTTGAATTCGCTCAATCAATTTATCCAATCCTAGTTCATCAGCCGCAATAAGGGATTGCAAGATTACGTCTCTGCTGTATTGATCATAATCTATATTTCCAGTATATAAATACCTAGAAAAAAGTAAAAAATAAGCTATTTATTAAGGCAATATAATAGTTGAAAAAAATAAAAATAATTTACTTGCCTGAGAATTAATTGGAATGCTTCAACAGAGACATTTGGTTTTTTGAAAATAAAGTTACCATCATCGTCCTTTTCCTCCCAATTTTCAGATAATGCTCTTTTAAAATATGGACATCTAGTACGAAGCACAAATGAATGAGCTCGAAGTTCTTTAGGTTCTTTGCCGACTTTGATAATTACATCGCAATTTTCTTCGTTATCTAGGACCCTTTCAAAGTCTTTAATAACTTCTGACATGTCATGATTAGATAACATTGTAAGAAATAAATAAATAACGCCAATTTTCTTACTGAATAAATATTAATTAATATTGCCGATAAATTTGTTTATTAAAAAACGTTATACATATATATACCACGTTAAAGAAATATTTAAAAACGATGAAATTTTATAATAAACGTATGAAATTTGCATATCATGCAGAATTTAGGTGACAAAGCCGTGCTTATCAATTGTTTTTTATGATTTGCAAATTATTTCTGTAGATCATGCTATTGTCTTGCGGATGTTAATGTTATACATTGACGGATAACAATTTTTTACAAAAAGGAGCGTAACATTTGACATCCTAAATTACGTAATTTTGCAGCGGTGCAAATCAGTGTTGAAATTGTTTTGTTATTTGTTAAATCACTAGGATCTACATAGACGATTTTTGAAAAAGATTAGATATCCTAATTTTTTTATTTTCCTTCGTAATTCGTTGTGCCAAGACCATGCCATCCTTATTCACCCCTTTTTTAATTCTTTTTGATAATTTGCTATTTTGTCCGAAACGAAGGACTATATAACTTCCATACTAAAATGTTCGTCTGTCCATCCTGCACGTGATGCCGTGACGGTGTACGTTAAACCCTCCGGAGTTCGGATTAATTAATATAATTACTCACATCAGTCATATGAATAAAAGTCATAATTTCTTATGACGTGTAACACATAATCTTGATGTGGGTTTTGTCATGAGTATATAATTATTAAAATAATATAAATATGTCGGTTTCTTTTTTTTTTTCTTTGTCTTCTTTTTTTTCGGTCTTCTTTATCTTTTTTTAGATCTTGTTTTCTCTCTGTCTAGGTCTTCTCTTTATTCTTAAGTCCCTTTTCTTTAGGTATGTGGGTTGTGTGTGTGTGTTATGTGTGTGAGTGGTGTGTACGTTTGTGTATTTCTTATTCCCTTACGTTTTCCCTTTCCTTTCGTTTCCCATTTCCCTTCCGTTTTCCCTTTCGTTTCCCTCTCGTTCTCCCCTTTCCCTCTCGTTTTCCCTTTTACCTCTCGTTCTCCCCTTTCTAGTTTTCCTTTCACCTCTCGTTCTCCCCTTTCCCTCTCGTTTTCCCTTTTATCTCTCGTTCTCCCCTTTCCTCTCGTTTTCCCTTTTACCTCTCGTTCTCCCCTTTCCCTCTCGTTTCCCCCTCTCGTTTCCCTCTTCCCTTCCGTTTCCCCTTTCCCTTTCGTTTTCCCCTTTCCCTTTCGTTTTCCCTTTTACCTCTCGTTCTCCCCTTTCCCTCTCGTTTCCCCTCTCGTTTCCCTCTTCCCTTCCGTTTTCCCTTTCGTTTTCCCCTTTCCCTTTCGTTTCCCATTTCCCTTCCGTTTTCCCTTTCGTTTTCCCTTTCCCTTCCGTTTTACCCTCTCGTTCTCCTCTTTCCCTTCCGTTCTCCCTTTCCCTTCCGTTTTCCTTTCCCTTCCGCTTCCCCTTCCTTCGTTTCCTTTCGTTTTCCCCTCCCCCCTGATCAATGTTGCTGCACCTCAACGTGGTGATCAGGTGACAACAAGTTTTAAAAGACTTGGCTAAGTCAGCAACAAATAGTAATTACATAAGTCATAAATCAATTTGTTCACTTTATTAATTTATTATAAACGTAACTAAATAAATAATTTGATATATTTAATTTTAATTGAAATATTTCCATAGTAACATTCTTAGGACTAGCACGCTGAAGAAATTTTTAACATTCAAATTTAAACAATGATTTTCTATGTTTTAAAAATCCTTTCAATCATATTCCTTTTTTTTTGTAACACTGATTGATATTTTTCATAATCAATTTTTTTTGTTTAATGTTGAAATAAAAAAAAAAGATCTTGAGTAAATAAACGCGACGGACTTAATGCCGTTTTCCTAGTTTAAAAAAATTTGTTTTTATTCTATAATGATAACTAAAAAATCCTTCCAATGACGAATCGCTTAATATCATAGTGAGATTTAATCGCTCTTACGTTAGCTTCCTGATTTTCTATAAATAACTTAAAAAAAAATAAAAATTCATCCAAAGAAGCTTTTATATTTTTCGTTTGTTTCCGCGTAGGAAACTTTTGTATGTCGAAGTTTTATACTAAATTGCTGAAATACTATAGTAATAATGGGTTTCTAATGATGAATTTTTCAGACAGAAAGACCATCTTGATTTACTGATTTATATGCAATAATTCTTAAGTCTTCGAATTTTTATGACCTGACGGGTTCTTATCTGTTATGAACATATTCTTCTTGAATGTGTGTCCAATTCTCACGTAAAGTGCTTGATTTATAATCTGAAATTCAGATACTTAAAAAATCAAGAAAAATTCGTTATTGTTGAAACATTACGAAATAGTAATTTAACTATAATATAAAAAGATTCAACACAAATGATAATTCTATTTATACGAGAATGTAAAATCATACAGAAAAAATATGGCACAGTTGATTTTACTAATATATCGATATTTAAAAACTAATTATTTTACTCAAGAAAGTATAGACTATTAAAATAGTCAATGTGATCCTGCGATTTCATGATGACAAATTTTTATTTAGTGGAGAACTGAGTTTTTTTTTCGGTTAATAAAATCATATTTGACTGTTTTATTTTTCCACGATCACGAGTTTGGACGTGTTTGATCAGTGTTCTCATATATACCGTAGCACTTTTTTGTCTATTTTAAGCAAACAAGGCTGAAGCTAAGAGAATTGTAACAAATTATATCACTACCATTTAAATTTAATTTCCAATTGACGTTGGAGACTTAAATTGGTTTATTTTGTATATATATTAATATGCTTATTATTATTAAGTTTAATATATATTCAAAACATGTTTTAAGCTCGCTTAAAATAATAAAATAAAGTATATTTAAGCTAAATGTGTTATACATAGTATTATTTATATTTTATTGAAATAATAAATGATATACAAGAATAATATTAAGTTTAAATTTATATAGTATTTTAAATAACCGTCAATATCACCTTTTTTTTACTATAATCGTAATCGGCGTAATCATTATAACTATTATCAGTTATCCTCATAAGTACATGCAGATTTTACATAATTGTTATTTAGGTCGGTTATCTCATATTACTATATATTAGCATAATAATAAAATTATTGGATAGTAACGGGAGTTTACTATAAAAATTGCATGAACGGTCCGGTCAAAAACCGATAATATTATTATTGGATGATTAAACTATATAATAGTCTAATGCGGCACGTAGTGCCGCTATTGGACTATTATTTAGTTTAATCATCCAATAATATATAATTATAATATTCATGACGTTTATTTTTCAATGTACAGTACAAGAAAAAATAATGTTACACAATATTCATTTAAAGATATTAATCCTTGTTGAAATAATTACCTTTTCGCTTTACAACCAAAGTTTCTACATTATATTTATAAAACGATTTTAACATTTAAATAAATTTGATAGTTAATGTTAATGTAAATTAAGTAAAAAACTATATATTTACATTATTACCTGATGAAACAATATCAAAGGCAAAGATCATTAACAATAACAAATGTTTGGTACGTTGTTCGTGAAAGTATATATATATATTCCTCCTCCCCTGGTCATTTAAATAATTTTTTTCTCGATAAGGGCAATGACATTTATTACGTAATATCCATTTGTTATAAGCCTTAACCCACCCTCACGTAATATATATTACACTCTATATATTAAGGCTTTTCTTTACCCCACCCCCTAAAATATTATGTAATAAATGTCATTTCCCTAACACGTACTTTCAAATTCTAACCTATTAACCGGTTATAACCAGCTAAAGTGTACCAAGTTTAACCGGTTAAATGACTGGGTAAGTCGCTAAGATTTTTGGGGATGATTTCAATAAGTATAGACAAGAGTATGTTTGTCACGTTTTTCTACACTGCCCAAAATTGTGATAAGCTGCGCCATTTTAAATTAACTAGATAATATAAATGTATCAAAACATTTGAGACCTTACTACGTAAATTATGAAATAATTATAGTCCTATCTGTAAATACTTAATAAATGAGTCATAATATCTAGATTGTGCAAATTTGTTTAAAATAATATAGTCCATTGATGGGTTTAGGCACGAATTTATTAAAAACCTTGTCTTATAATGATTTTAATGGTTTATCCAGGCATAATTATTAACAATTTAGTGTTTTATATTAATTTTATCGATTTTAGCACCTCCTTTGAAGTTATGCTTCTCCAAGATAAAAAGACAAACTGTTATGTAGTAATAATATTACATTCGAGGATATTTAAGTTATCACTCCACAGATCAAATTTTCGTTATTAATAGTATCAAATCACTTGTAAAACCGCACATACATTATTATATTTTGTAAAGTTATATATGAAAAAATAATGATTTCAAGGGAGGGAATTATATCATATTTAGCATAGTGTAAATGTAAACGGCAAAGTATAACGTAAAAAAATGCCAAACTGCTAGACCGTGATCTTGGGTCACGGTTGACCTATATTGTCACCCCCTGGATATACGACTACCAATCCCAAGCTCCATAGATTTTTGTCTTAATTTTTCTGGAAAAAGTGAGCCACAAGCGACCCAAACTTGTTCTTTATCTGATAATTGTTTGAATTCAAGATTATTTGCTTCCTTCAATTTCTGTTATCTATGATTTTGTAAATATTAGACATATTGTCTTTTGATTTAGAAGTAAATAAAATGAAAAATTAATTTTATGGTGAGGTTTATATTGGATTTATTGACTATATATATGATTTGGAATAAACTTTAATTAAGCTTCATCAATTATGTGAACGTGTTTTAAACTTCATTAAACTATTAAACTTCACTGATTATTAATTGAGAACACGTTTTGTAAATCAGAACTCCGAAGTACGTAATCTCAGTTAATCAGTTGATAAAATACATTTTTTTTTTGAACCAACTAAAAATTCAAGTCATCGTGAAATGTTTTGATTATACACGAATTAAATAATACATTATCTAATACAATATATTTTCCGATTGTGTGCTTGCGTTATTCGTAGTAAATATAATTTTTTCCGATAACATGTGGGAGCGAACGAAATATATAATACTATCAAAGAGGAACGGAGTACGCGGATCCTAAGCCATCCAGCATCAAGTTATTTCTTTGCTCCTTCACATTTACGAAAAATATCTACAGTATAACTACTGTATAACTAATTGACGAACCGCTCATTTTTGGTGAAAAATAATTGGCAAAAGTTGAAATAATATAAACTATATATGGTATAGCAATTTTATATCAATACAATAAATAAATACAAAATATATTATCATTTCTTTCTCGTAACAACAAATTATCATTAACCTAATTAAAGTACAATGGACGATTTTACCTTAAAGCGGACAAGTTTTGTGATTTCCTTGTTTGCACTCGTGCAGTAAATTTAGTAAATTTGAAATTCAAGGATTATTCAGATTCCTCCCACCAAAAGATCCCTATGCGTTAGAAAGAATATGTAAATGGGAATATTTGTTCTGAAAGGTTCTTAATTTAAATTCTTCCACCCGTAAATAAATGTCAAATATGTTCAGTGGACTCAAGTTATGCAATCGTCTCACGTTATATTAATAATGAGAAATGATAGAATACTAAATCAAAAATTTAATTATTATTTAAAAAACAGTCCTTTTATTTATGTCTAAATCACATAACCGTTTCACCTCTTTATGGCAGATGATATGTTTAATGTTTTCATCGCGTTAATTTATAAATGATTATAATATAATTGTTGTTATTCAAAAAAATATCTTAACAGCTAATTAAAAAATACATATATATATATAAACAAGTAGAAACATTGACAACACCGATTTATACGAAGAGTTCCAGTGTTCTAAAAAGATTTTCAAGTAAATTAAACTGTTTCATTTCCAAAATTATTAATTTACTTACAATATACGTAAAAGAAGCTTTAAGTTCATTTCAATTCACTCCAGTAGCCTCCGGTACAATACCAATTTTTTCCAATTCAAGAACTTTTTTATGATGTTCTTTTAAAGGACCTAATTCTCCTTTACCATTTATGCAATTATAAGAGGAAGGAGGAAGTGGTTCGTTAAGAGCGCTTGTCACTTTATTTATGAATTCGATTGTACTTTCATACGACTTTGTAGTGCAAACATGTTCCATCATCTAGAATGTATATTAAAAGAATTAGTTTCTAGTTAAAAAAAACATCTTATTTAAACCAATATAAAATTTTTACTTGGAATATGTGAGGCATTTCTTCGTATATTTCGAGTGTAGTATTTGTCGGAGTTTGGAATGGAGATTTTTCGAATTTACCAGCATTATAAGATGGACCCTTATATTTATTTGGTTCAGCAGATCTGTGAGCAAAATAAATTGCTTCATCTCGCAATCTTTCATCATCTCCTGCTATCTTTATTATTCAAATAAATCCATTTTTTTTCAGTACATAAATATCTAAGAAGAGAAGTTCATGGGATACATTTCTTACCAATAATAAGGGAGGCAAATTGCCTAAGCTTTCAGCTAGCATTGGACTAACATATGGAATTGCTAGACCTTCATTAGGTGCATAAAATTGAAATCTTCCATCAGGTCTATCAAAAGAATCATGCCAAATTTTAGGACCAAGATTTTGTGTCTTAATCTTTGCTGTGAGAACAGCAGCTTTTTCTTTAAATTCCTTAATAACTTGAGATTCTATATAATCATTAGTGCCTCCTTTCACAATTGGAAGAAAATCTAAACATTTTTCATCTGTTAATGAAGGCGTACTATATGTAAGGTCAACAAATGGGCTCTATAATAAGATAATAGATATTTTTGACATAACAAAATTGTGAGAATGATTAGTAATTAACTATATAAAGAAACTAAATTCTATTTACCCAACCGATAATACCAGCGCATGATGGCAAACCAGCATCACGAATAGCAAGACCAAGAGCCAAGCTTAACCCTCCCCCAGCACTTGAACCGGCAATCACTATATTTTTTGGATCCAAAGGTTCAAATCCTGCGTCCTTTGGAGGATTTAAGAGATATAAATAAGCAGCCAATGCATCTTGTAATGCGGCGGGAAATTGATTTTGAGGTGCAAGCCGATAATCGATTACTATGTAAGGAAATTTTAGTTAGGTAATTTGATTGAAATATCCATTCTTCCAAGGGTTTGACTTACCCAAAGCTCTTGCATTAGCTTTTTTGACAAGAGGACTTATTATATCACGATGAGATTCTTTATTGTAAAAGATATAAGCACCACCGTGTAAAAACAAAATAGTTTTTCTAATTTCGTTTTTTTCCCATCCATCATTAGGAACTTGAATCCATTCAGAATTAATTCCATCATCTTTCAAATCTTTCCACTCAGTATCTAAGACATGTTCATAAGGTTTCAAAATTTTTTCAAGATGAACTTGAGCTTCGTGTCTATATTTATTATTTATCTTGAATTCATCTATCATCACACCAGCTGGTACAGGAGCAAGAAGAAAACTATCTTTTTGCATTTGCTCAAATGTTTTAGAACTGCTCGTAGATGAGAACATTGATCTATACAATGCCCAAGTTGTATGAAATTTTAAATCCCATGATGGTCTAGGTGGTCCATTAAGATAATGTTTTATTGTTGTAGAAATTAATAACGGAGAAAATTTTATAAAATCGAGCATATTTCAAAATAGTAACTAGACTATGATGTAAAAGATTCAATACGAAAAAAATAATCGTCCTATTTATAAAAGAATGGAAAATCTTTCGGAATACTTACGTTATTGACTAATCCTTATATATTTAGCTGTACTACTCATGTGGTTAATGATTGTTTCAATCGATTTGATGATCTTATTCTAAATGTGTATTTATTAAATCAAAATAGTATTAGTATCATCGCAGCATAAGGATATTACAATAAAATAAGAATCTTAACGTTTTATTTAGATCTCTGCCTTTTATTTATGTCATCTAAGTAAGGGAAACAAGAGGTACTGGATTTATCATTATTTATTATTATTTATCATTATTATCATTATTTATTCCCATAAAATATAAACAATTTTGATTTTGATTTTTATTATTACAATGTATATTTATTATTTTATTAGATATTGTATTATGATGATTTAACCTATGTATACATTATAGAAATGATCGGGTATCAAAATCATGTGAACGGGTCATTTTTCTGCGGAAATTAATCAAACTTGAAAACAGAGGAATATTTGTGGTAGGAAATGCTTCGGCTGATCCTCCACGGTTCCCTTTTTATATCTCACCAGGTTGGCACAGTCCTAGGGCGGTTTGATTAGCGTAGTTTAGATAACGTTGGACTTTCTTATAGTTGGTTCTTGTTTATCTTTCTGTAATCTTGTTCACATGGACTTAAAATAAAAATAAAATAAACAGAGGAATATTTAACAAATAAATTATAAATAATTTTTAGAATTTTTAACATATAAGAATTTCTCTTTTAATGACAGATAATGAAGTAATTCAAATGCGCAGAAATTAATAACATCTAACGCCAGAATCATAATCATAACCATAATCATATGAAACACAAATCATTGTGATAATAAATCTCCAAATTTGGACTTACAAATTTATTAATTATAAGGCGTAGTATTATATTTAGAATTAGTGTATAAATTTTTAAATAGTGTGACGTTACAATATAATTAGGGGACTGAAATCAGGGTATTAACAATTTACCAAAAGAAATTTCAAAAAATATGAAAAATGGTATGTTTCAGAACAAGCGGTTCGATCGAATATAAAATTTTGATACCTCAAAATTTTGAAGTTTGAGTTAAAAAGGTGAAAAATGCCTAAAATGTTTCTTGATGAAAAAGTCAGGATACGAATTTTGGGATTTTATTTTTAGTTATATTTAGTTATATTAAACCAAGCATATATTTGAATTATTTTTTATTTTTAAGATAAGCGACCGATACTGGGGTAGAGAATGGAATTGATTCTAGCAAAATCGAATTAATCGAAAATCGAATCTAAATCGATTAATCGAATCTTTATTGTGGCGCAGTAATTCGATTTTTTTTTTATTTTTATTATTTATATATAAATTAATTTATTTTCCTTTAGTTATTGCATAGCAGATAGTAAAATTACTTTAATTTAAACATAAAATAAATAGGGCATTGCTAAATCTCACCGCAGTTGATTCTCACCTAATTTCGGCCGGAATTATAATTTGGCCGGAGTTAATTATATAACCTAATAAAAAAGTTTGACTTTTTTGGTTAATGGCTGAAAGTGGTCTAAATGACCTAAAAGTGGTCAAATGTTACCATCGACTACCTTATTTGATGGTTAAAAGTGGTTTAAATGACCTAAAAGTGGTCAAATATCCATCAATTAAGTATACCAAACTTACCATTTTTAGGGTTATTTAGACCACTTTTAACCATTACGAAATAGATTTTAGTGATTTATACCACCTTGTAACTAAAAAGGTCAAATAGGTTACATAATTCCGGCCAAAAATTAAGCGCCAGCGGTCAAGCGGTTAGATTCCAAGCAAAATTACTGTAAAAAAAAGTAGATTTTTCGCCTATTAAAATTGTTGCAGCACAAATATAATTACGTATGATCAATTTTTTTTTTATGACGCATAGAATCGATTAGAATCGATTTAATCGAAATCAAAAGTCGAATCTTAGAATCGAATCTCAAGATTCGATTAATCGCGATTAATCGATTCTTAAATCGATTCTCATTTTGAGAATCGATTCCTATCCCTAACTGGGGTAATTCTATTCAGAAAGAATTATAACATACAAATGAAATAAAAAAAACTATCTATTAATTATATTACTAATAAAGTATTATTTTGTTAAAAGGTGGCAACGTGACTTATCACGGGCTTAGGTATTAACTTCCTTCTCATAGAACTACAATTTTTATAATTGTATAACATATGTATAATTCATGGATGTGCGAAAATCAAAGAACGTTAATCTAATATTATAGTTAATTGAATGACAATTTTAGCAACATTATCTTTCATCTTTGGTTCTAACCTGACATAAATGAAATTTTCATCAAAATTTCTTCCGCCAAAAGATCTTAAATGGGAGAATCAATCTCCTTCCATTCAATCAATTCTAGTTAAAACCTTCCGCCGTTGATTATCTAACATGACTATTTCATGGCAAATATGTTGGCTACGTAATTGTGCCATGTTACATTATAAATGATAGTAATTTTTGTTTAAAATAGAAACTATCGAGCCGACAACTGTCGGCTATATTAATTTTCGCCCCAGGACCCATTGGATCCGACGTGGAATTAGCTCTCCATATAATGACGGCAGAAAACATGGGTGATGATTACAAATGATTACAAATCAAAAATTCCAGATGACTTGACCCGGTTCACTAGCCAGAATCAATGGCGAAAATTATTATAGCCGACAAATGCCAAGTCAACAAGTAAGCTGACTACCAAGCCAACAAAGTCGACTAGCAAGCCGACCAGTAAGCCTCAAGAAGAAGTGACCGACGACGAGGTTGAAGAAATCGAGCCGCCGAATATTCCTAAAGGTAATTGAATTTTGACAAATTGATCCAGATGTCTATACTGCATTACATAATCATTTTAAATATTTTTCAACACGTTTATTTATAAATTATTATTGGTATTAGAAATTTGTGAATGAAAAAAGCTTAACAACTTAATAAAATAAAAACCAACAAATAAATAAATCGATGAAGAAAATAAATATAAATAAATCTATTTGCTAAATTACTTATAATCTACGTAAAATAACATTAATTCCATTTCAATTAGTTTCTTGTAATATTTGGTACAATACCAATTTTTTCCCAGTTAAGACTTTTTTATGATGCTCTTTAAAGGTCCAAATTCTCCTTTAGCATTGATGCAATCATAAGATGAAGGGGGAAGTGGTTCGTTAAGGACATTTGTCACTCTATTTATAAATTCGACTGTACGTTCATATGATTTTGTAGTGCTAGCATGTTGCATTCCCTAGAATATAAAAGTTAAAAGAAATAATTTTAATTAATAAGATTAATAAATTTAAAAATTCTTGTTAATTTAAAAATAATAAATATCTGATATAGATTACTTGGAATACGTGAAGCATCTCTTCGTATATTTCGAGTGTAGTATTTGTCGGAGTTTGGAATGGAGATTTTTCAAATTTACCAGCATTATAAGATGGACCCTTATATTTATTTGGTTCAGCAGATCTGTGAGCAAAATAAATTGCTTCATCTCGTAATCTTTCATCACCTCCTGCTACCTTTATTGTTAAATAAATCCTTTTTAAGTACATAAATATCAGAGAAAACCACAAGACACGTTTTCTTACCAACAATAAAGGAGGTAAGCTGCATAAGCTTTCAGCTAACATTGGACTAACATATGGGATTGTATTGTTAGACCCTCATTTGGTGCATACATTTCTAATCTTCCATCAGGTTTATCAAAAGAATCGGGCCAAATTTTGGGACCAAGAGTTTGTTTCTTAATCTTTGTTGTTAGGGTAGTTTAATTTGAGATTCGCGTGATTAATACCTTTCGCCAGATTTGGAAGGAAATCAATACATTCGTCTGTAAGATCAACTAACGGACTCTGTAATGTGACACAATATACATGTGAACGATTAGCAATTAAACTATATAAAGAAATTAAATACTTTATTTACCCAACAAGTGATACCAGCGCATGATGGCAAACCAGCATCACGTATAGCAAGACCAAGAGCTAAGCTTAGCCTCCCCCGGCACTATCGCCGGAAATTACAATATTTTTTGGGTTTAAAGGTTTAAATCCTGCATCTTTTAAAGGATTTAAGAGATACAAATAAGTAGCTAGTAATACATCTTGTAATGCTTGTAATGTGGAGGGAAATTGATTTTGAGGTGCAAGTCGATAATTGATTACTATGTAAGGAAGAAATTGATTAAAAATTTCATTTCTCAAAGTTTAACTTACCTAAAATTCTTGCATCTGCTTTTAGCAATAGGGTTTGTAATATTACGATGAGATTCTTTACTACACAAATAATAACCTCCGCCATGTAAATAAAAAATAGTTTTCCTAATTTCTCTTTTTTCCCATTCATCATTAGGAACTTGAACCCATTCAGCATTAATTACATCATCATTCAAATCTCTCCACTCAGTATCTAAGACATGTTCATAAGGTTTTAAAATTTTCTCAAGATGAACTTGAGCTTCGTGTCTATATTTATTATTTATCTTGAATTCATTTATCATCACACCAGTTTGTATAGGAGTAGGACGAAAAGTATCCTCTTGTATTTGCTCAATTGTTTTAGCACCCATACTGGTATATGAGAATATCGATTTATACAATGCCCAAGTTAAATGAAATTTTAAATCCCATGAAGTCTAGGTGGTCCATTAAGACAATGTTTTATTGATATAGAAATTAACAATGGAGAAAATTTTATAAATTCGGCCATTTTCAAAATAGTAACTATACTATAATATAAAAGATTTAGTGCAAATAATGACTCTATTTATAAATGAAAATCTCTCGGAAAAGATCGAAAATAGTTTAATGTCTATGTTATTTAACATATAATTGTATCACTTGTGATCCTATGATTGCTTCAATCGATACGATAAATTTGTACCTATCTGTTATTAAATTCAAAGATCACGTGATATTAATTCAAAACCAAATCAAGGTTAATAAATGCACAAAAATTAGACATCAAATTGTAATTTCACTAACGCAAAAATCGCAAAAATCATAAAATCAACGATAATGAATTTTTTTTCCGAATTTGGAATCGCAATCTGAACTGTCGCTTCAGACGGTTAATCATATTACGCAATTGTTTTAAATATTTTCAATTCGTTTATTTATAAATAAATATAAGAAATTGTTTTTATTTTTTAAAAAGCGAAAAAAAAAGTTAAAATAAACAAATAAATAAAATTAGTGACAACATTGACAACAACCAGATAGTTCACTGTTTTAAAAGAAATAGTTCTCAAGCTAAGTTAACATGTTTTTGTTAATTCTAAATTTAATTTTTTTTTAATTCTACGTAAAATAAAATTGAATTAGTTTCGTGTGATATTTGGTACAATACCAATATTTTCCCAGTTAAGAACTTTTTTATGATGTTCTTTTAAAGGTCCAAATTCTCCTTTAGCATTGATGCAATTATAAGATGAAGGAGGAAGTGGTTCATTAAGAACCTTTGTCACCTTATTTATAAATTCGACTGTACGTTCATACGACTTTATAGTGCTATCATGATGTTCTAAAATCTATAACATAAAAATAAAGAATTAGTTTTTAATTAAAAAAAAATAAATTCAATTGTTATTAATTTAAAAATTAATATATATTATATTACTTGGAATACATGAACCATTTCTTCGTATATTTCGAGTGTAGTATTTGTCGGAGTTTTGAATGGAGATTTTTCAAATTTACCAGCATTATAAGATGGACCCTTATATTTAGTTGGTTCAGCAGCTTTGTGAGCAACATAAATTATTTCATCTCGTAATCTTTCATCATCTCCTGCTACCTGTATTATTCAAATAAATTCTTTTTTTTTAGTACACAATTATCTAAAAGGGGAGCATAAGCTACTTTTTAATTCTCACCAACAATAAAGGAGGTAAGTTGCATAAGCTTTCAGCTAACATTGGACTAACATATGGAATTGCTAGACCTTCATTAGGTGCATACAATTCTAATCTTTCGTCAGTTCTATCAAAAGAATCATGCCAAATTTTGGGACCAAGATTTTGTTTCTTAATCTTTGCTGTAAGAGCAGCAGCTTTTTCTTTAAATTCCTTACTAACTTGAGATTCTACGTGAGTAACACCAAAACCATTCGCCAGATTTGGAAGAAAATCAATACTTTCTTTCTCTAACATTGAAGGCGTGTTGTGTGTAAGGTCAACCATTGGACTCTGTAATGTGACATGATATAATTATATTATTAATTAAACAAAATAAAGGAACTAAATTCTTTATTTACCCAACAAGTGATACCAGCGCATGATGGCAAACCAGCATCACGTATAGCAAGACCAAGAGCCAAGCTTAAAGCTGCCCCGGCACTTGCGCCGGAAATTACAATATTTTTTGGATTTAAAGGTTCGAACCCTGCATCTTTTGGAGGATTCAAGAGATATAAATAAGCAGCCAATGCATCTTGTAATGCGGCGGGAAATTGATTTTGAGGTGCAAGCCGATAATCGATTACTGTATAACGAAATTTATTTAGATAATATATTAATTGATTGAAAATTCATTCTTCCACGTTCGACTTACCTAAAATTCTTGCATTTGCTTTTTTAGCAAGAGAGCTTGTAACATTACGATGAGATTCTTTATTAGCTAAATAATAACCTCCACCGTGAAAAAACAAAATAGTTTTCCTAATTTCCCTTTTTTCCCATCCATCATTGGGAACTTGAACCCATTCAGCATTAATTCCATCATCTTTCAAATCTTTCCACTCAGTATCTAAGACATGTTCATAAGGTTTCAAAATTTTTTCAAGATGAACTTGAGCTTCATATCTATGTTGATTATTTATCTTTAATTCATTTATCATCACACCAGCTTGTGCAGGAGCAGAACGAAAACTTTCCTCTTGCATTTGCTCAGTTGTTTTAGCATTGCAATTTGAAACTGAGAAAATTGATCTAATAATTGCCCAAGTAACATGATATTTTAAATCCCACGAAGGTCTAGGTGGTCCATTAAGATAATGTTTTATTGTTGTGGAAATTAATAATGGAGAAAATTTTATAAAATCGGTCATATTCATAATAGTAACTAGACTTTAATGTAAAAGATTCAGTACAAATAATCGTTCTATTTATAAGTATGAAAATTTTTGCGGGAAAAATCGAAAATAGTTTAAGATTAACTAATATAGATCTTCATTGAAAAAATCATAAAATCGTACCACTCATGTGATCACTGTGATCCTAGAATGATTGTTTCAATCGATATGACAAATTTGGTGCTTGAAATCAATTAATTCTATTTTAATTTTATAGAAAGTATATTGTACAATCAGAACTCACAAATTCATTATTAAAATCACAATGCAACCGGACTTAATAATACGTTAATAAGTCAATAACTCATTGATCTTATTAGTAAAGTCCAAAATGGGTTGCATTGACTGAAATTAATGCATTACGCAAATTCAGAATCAATCTGTAAATAACAGCAGAGATAAAAAATTTTATTAACTAATTATATAAAAAGTATTTTCTTTGTTACAGATTCGCTATAATATTATCATAATTCATAATCTTATATTTTAAACGGATAAATTAACCGGTTAACAGATGACTTAACCAGCTAACCGTCCTAATCGGTTACTTATTAGGAGACGTGATAAGTTAGAAATAAATTGGTCCAATTGCGCCTACTTTTTTTGAATGTGTTTTCTACGAGTAAACCGCAATCCAAGAATTTCTAGATCATTATATAGTGAATTACATGACAATTTTAATACTATCTTTCAGTTCTAGTCTGTACATAATCCCGTTTGAAACTTTTCATAAAAATTTCTCCAAAAAATCAGGAAGAATATGATATACTGTAATGGGAAATTTTCTATCCTGAAAACGCTCCTAGTTTAAATCTTCCGTCCGAGTATGAAGAATGGCAAATATGTTCAATGATAAATTTTGAGTTCTAGTTATGCAAGTTATCACGTTATAATAAAGAGATTTAGTACAAATAATGTAAAAGAAAGAGAATTCTTGCGGAAAAAATCGAAGAATATCAAATAATCATATAATCATTATATTTATATACATATTCCATTTGTAAATATTTTAATAATTCTTATGTACAAAATAAACACTCTTTGCAGTTAAATATCTTACTGGAATATGTTATCAATCTGTGGAGTTGATTCTTTTTCGGAGATCACATGACCGAGGTAATCTATACTTCGGTCTCTTTTTTATTTTTAGTTGTCCCTTGTGGGCTAATGTTTTAGGCGATTTTGCATTTCGCCGCCGTGTATCATCAAGTGCGTGCTCAAAAATCACGTGATATGTTCAAACCAAACTTTAATATGTAATTAATGACATCAAGTTATAATGTAAAATCATCTATTCTAAAAAATTGAACTAAATTGTAACTTATAATACAATAATGAATATTTCTGAATTTGGAATCGCCACATTTTCAATCTGAACCAGTCGCTGCCTTTTGGCTCATCATCGTATAAACCATGTGGTTAGTATCTGTACATCTTTCAATTGTGATGAAAAAATTTTTTACTATGAGCTGTACGCAATTTTTAACGTTTTTATTCGTCATTTATAATTTATGGATGTTCGAAAATCAATTATCTTATTGGAGGACACGATAAGTTAAAAGATTGTAATAAATGGGTCGATTGCGCCTATTTGTAGAAAACGAATTCACTACGAGTAAAACAATAATAATCAGAATTTTCAAATACGGTATAATTGTTTATTAACCGACAGCTTTAACAATAATTTCTTAGATACTGAGCGGAAAGATTTGCAAGTTGATAGAATTGTTGCTGAATGAGTTCAGGTTTCTGGGGAAAAAGTAAAATAGGAAACTATTTAGTATTTACATGGTGGAGGCTATGATTTGTTTAATAAAGATTCTCGTCGCGATATTACTGGCTCTTTTGCCAAAAAAGCAAATGTAAGTGTTTTAGGTACTATGGAAGAATGAAGTTTTAAATGATTTTTTAATATATTACCTTTCTTACAAAGTGATCAATTATTGGCTTGCAACTCAAAATCAATTTCTCGTCGCATACAAGATGCATTGGCCGCTTATTTATATCTTTTAATCTCCAAAAAAAATGGGGATTTGAATCCTTAAGCCAAAAAAAATATTGTAACTCCTGGTGGATATTTTCGGAGTTCGGACTGATTTAAACATTGCCCAAATTAAATTAAATGAAATTTTAAATCCCATGAAGGTCGGTCTATTAAGATAATGTTCTATTACTGTAAGATGAACCATAGAAAAAGTAATGGTTCTATTTATACGATAATGAAAATTATCACTTATCCTCGTAATTTTACATAATTGTTATTTAGGTCGGTTATCTCATATTACTATGTATTAGCATGAACGGTCCCGTCAAACCGATAATATTATTATTGAAATATAATCGATCTACTTAAAATAATTTTTAAGATTTACTATTATGTCGAATAATTATTAAATAGACAAGTTTTAATAAAATTGTACCACTCATGTAGTCCTGTGATTCCTTAATAATCGGTTTCCGTTATGTATAAGATTAGAAGTGTGTGTTCAATAAAAATTTCAAAAAGGTCTAGTAAAAGATTTTTTCGTAAACTTAAAATATGCTTAACTGAAAATTATATTTTAAGTATAATACAAGCAATTTAATTATAATTAGCGAGAATCCGGTGTTCCGCTGAATATTCAGCAAAATATATAGTAATAGAAATTCAATCTCTGATTAGTTAAAAGAAGAAATAAAAAAAATTATTTCTCTGTGTTAATCGACGTAATAAGTTAAGGTACGTGATGCTGTATTTGTTAATCAAATTCTAAAAATTCTTAAAAAAATGGATTTGATAATTAATATATTTAATACCAATTTTTTTTATTAATAAACGCTAAACGTATAAATATACACATATATATATATTGGAGGGAAGAAAAACTCATTTATAAATTATCAATCACACTTGAAATAGAGATAGATATTTGGGATTTTTAAGATTTTTAATATACTTTTAAAATGCTTTGACAATTCCCTTTACTATTAATTCTTTCTCCAAATTAATTACCCGAACATCAGATTCTTCATGTTTACCAAACAATGCTGATTCACATATTTTCTTTGATTGGACAGGTTTTATACTTTTATGTATTGTACCGACGGTAACATGTGCAACTTTGTTTGCACTGTAGATAGTTGGTGGATCAATCTTATTAACCACAAGAGCCATAATCTGTGAATTGAAAACTATCTTGTCGATAAAAACATTCACTGGTATAGTTGGACCTTCACACAATTTTTCATATTTTTTCCATAAACTTTCCTTTCTTCTCATATCCATTGAATGAATGAGTGTAACATGATGCGAAGCACTAATACGATCATTTTGAACCAGTACATTAAAAGTACCGGAATCTTCATTGGGATGTTCTTTATAAAAATTTGTGAGAAAATTTTGAAAATTATAATTTAATGCAATCCCATAATATTGAGCGTTTCGTTTTTTGAATTTTCTAATACTAGAATCGCTAATAGATGTTCCAACACTGATATTTGGTTTATAAAGTTTTATCTCTTCTAAAACTTTTTGAATTACTTCTTTACTAGGATTTTCAATTCCAATGATGGGTTTTAATTTATTAATTACAATGTTAAGGTTGGTATTGATATCATTAGCAATATCTAAATTGATAATGTGATCAAATTGGTTATCCACGTTATTATATGGATCCAAACGTTCAAAGTCGTTCAAAAACTTCCACATTTTTCCTTTATTTTCAATAGTAAGATTCTGATGATTTTCTCCACGAGCCATTACACGTTCAGATGTGATTTTGATAATTTCGTTAGGAGTTCGATTTTCATGATTCCAATACACAGCAACAACGCGGACATTTGAAAAGACTTTTTTTACTGCTTCTATCAAAGGTTTACGTAATTCTATCATATGGTTATTTCTAAATAAATAAATGATTAATTAATGATTTGTTCAATGAATCAACTAAATTTATAATACTTTTTTTTACTTACCTGTCCGCGATTACGACATTTCGATTCTTGAATTCTCTTTTAATGTTTCTGTAAAACCTTGAACTTTTTTTCCCCCCGGAAATATCATCATTTTGTATATGGCCAAATGAAAATAACTTCGCTAATGCTAAAGAAAGCGTCGTTTTTCCTGTAATTAGTTGTTTTTAAAATATTTAATTTCATGTAAAATGAGAGAAAAAATACAAAAAATTTAGTTAAAGCAGCTTACCACATCCGATTGTCGCAATAGGTACCAATAATGTTTTGTAGAATTGGTTTCTAACTTCTTTATGCATGAAAAAAATGATTTTTTTTTTTTAATTAAAATATTGGAAATTTCTGTCATTATATACATTTTTATAATGCATGGTGGCGTTACTGCATGAGGCAAATGAATTTTGCAGGCGCAGTAAATTCTCTCAGCTTGACTGTGGCGCACATGTGACAGATAGTGCGTGAGCTACTGAGCTAACTATTTGCGGAATTGGATTCCGCAAATTATAATCTGCTCTGTGCGCAAAATCACATTCATTTTCCGCAAATTGCATGTGACTTTTTCTTGCGCATTGTGCAATAATAAGTAATTTTTATAAGATACTTATGAAAAATGGACTGGTGATGAAAATGTCAACGTCATTCGCTGCGCCTGCGGTTCTTTAAATAAATTTTAACAATGTATTTGATTAGTCATCATATGGTCGATTAATATATCGCATTAATTTATGACTCGAAAGTTTTCTAAATATATTTACTGAAATTAGTTAAGTTTACAATCTATAAAAGGTGAAATAAAAAGTTAAAATATTGATATTAGTATTTATACTATGATGTATTAAACTTACTGACTGTAATTTCCTCATTTTGTACTGCTAAAAATTTGAGTTCCGATATAGTATCAATAGTAAAAATATAAATGATTATTCTTTATGCACGATATTCGGACAGCCGTAACACCACATCTGAATATCTGAGTCATAGTTAGTAAAAATTAATACGTAAATATTATCATATTTATACAGTATATATATGGGTCCCATTTGGGCTTTTTTTCTTATATTACTGCTTCTTTTAGTTTCTAAGTCTTTCCAATATCCCTTACCCTTAACTGAAGTAGAGTTTGATGGAGCCTATGTAGACGCATTAAGTGGAGACTACTACTGATTGGGGTGCAAGTGTGTTCAGCGTTGTTGACGTCGTCAGGGATTGGGGTGTAGGTATGTTCAGCATTGGTCTTTGACTCATTGTATTATTAAATACCACATATTTCGTATTTTCATGTATTCCTAATCAACAACATAAACATTTTAATTACTTTAGAAAGAAGAAAAAACTATATCCCAAAAGAAATAAAATAAAACATATCTCAGCTATTTCATTATGTTGGCACTTCTGTCGTAATTGTGTTTTTACTTTCTTGAAAAAAACGCAGCATGCGTTCGAAACGGCCCGTCCTTTGATAGATGTCATTGAAATACCGTGATTTCTAAGGAGAACTGTCCCCTTAAAAGTGATTTTTATTCATATTAATAATTTTATGAAATTTTTACCAAATTGACCCCTTAAAAAATGTATGGCCGATTGTTTACACATACTATACATTGTGATTGTGCAATGACATATGCCAGCATGAATATTTTTCCTGGGAAATATTTATTAATTATTTTATTATTGTTAAGTCGTACATTTTCTCGAGCACAATAATTACAATTCTAATAGTAGAGTCGTTTCTATTTGAATTTCTCCTAAATGCATCAAAGATTTATATCAATCTTTCGAAAGAATAATCGAAATTATTTTTTGATTATTTAAAGACTTAGTTAAAGGTTCAAACAGTAGCAGGTATTGGTCAAAAAAAAAAAAAAAGGAATTTTTAGACAGGATTTAGTGTCCTCAATGTAATTGCATTTGTGTATTCACAAATTCAGGATCATAATCGGATTACGGATTTTTGTATTAAAAAGTAAATAAAAGAAAATTATTTAAATTCATAATTATATATATAACATAAGATAAAGGTATGTGGTCGTGGTGATAATAGTAAATGTACATTATAATAGTGCTATGGATTGGAGATTTAATAATAAAATCCAATCAAATTGGATCAACTTAATCCAATTCATAAATATGAATCGGATTGTTAATCCATCGATCGATCATAGATCGATATAAATCAATTGCTAAAGTAATACAAATAATTAGGTTCGTATTTTAGTGAAACTATTTATTAGGGAATTGACATCCCGATTAGTTATAGACTAAATTTTATGAATTTTTTATATTAATCATCTCCGTTTTGTTTACAATTTAGATTTACATACAAATAAAGTTCATCTAACTTCCTAAAAACCAATCAGGAGGATAGATCGCGATTAGCAATTTATTTCATCTAGGAATGATTGTAATTCCTAAATTAGAATGGATTTTCTAAACAGGAAAGTCAAAAAAATGGTATCAATTTCCTAATAGAATTATTAACGTGTAACTTCTTGGCATTCACGTCGTTTTTTTCGGTGTAACAACTAATGATCATCATGTATCTAACCTAAACCACCATTGATGCGCCTCTCAATGACTCTGTCATACAATGAATTTATTATTATATTTATCTTGTACGTACCCCCGGAGGTCAAGTCCAGGGAATGTATAATTACCGACCAATTGGATTCTACAAAGGGGAAAGAAAAAAAACAATTGTTTATCGACAACAAAACAAATATTTTCTTTTTTTTTCTTTATAAAATAAAGAGTTATGTTTTAGAAAAAAAAAAAAAAACTTTTTTCAATTTTTATTTAATCTTTTTTCTTTTTGCAAGGGATTGAATATTAATTCATACGTGTATTATAATAATCATGTCAGAACCACAAAAAATAAGTGATGAAGAGAAAGCAGAAATTATAACAATCTCTTCTCTTAATTCTGTAAAGAAACCCTCAGATAAAAGCCATTATATTGCCATAAGTCCTGATGGAACTCAAATAGCAACATTAAACACTGAAACTCTCAAAATAAAATTATGTAAATCTGATAATTTGACAGAGTTACACAATGTGGGTTGTGATAGTTTTAAACGTATTGATGCTCCATCTTGGAGTTTAGCCGTATCTGACGAAATTACTTTGGCCAACGGGACGGTTTGCCGTATCTTGTTTTGATGATGAGTTCATGAATAATTATCATTCTAAAGAAAAAAATGTTAATATTAATATGCACAAAAATGATATTATCAAATATCCTGGAGCTTCCACTTGGATCATTTCTTTTGCGCGTCAATCAAGGATTTCCACTTCAATTAATAATTTGGGTGGTATAGTAAAATTCTTGGATAAAGATTCTAATTCAACTAATATAGTTCTTATCAATACTGATGGAATCAATAAATCCTTTATAAATCACGAAAAAATCAATGATATAATTAGATATAGGGGTGAAAATGATGTTAATAATTGGTATAGTTTTTTTTTTTCCTGAAAAATCAATTGAAAAATTTATTTCCCTGCAAAATTTTTGAAAAGAAATTATGAAAGTTATAGTTCTCTTATTCAACGTAGTTTAATAAAAGATCATTGATCGTGGAAAATTATAAAAATAAAATACAAACTATTAAAATATATAATTTAAAAACAAATTTATTGGAAAATATTTTACAAAAATATGAAGATACAACTACTTCGATTATGGGAAAAGGTTTCCCTTGCTTTGCAATATCAGATAATGAATCCTTGTTCGCTTATTGTCATGGTGCAAATACTATCACTATTTATTTAATGGAAAATGGTTTGGAAATTATCACAAAGAAATTTAATGAAACGCGTATTCGAATACTTTCTTTTTATTTTGTTCAAGATGATAGTAAATTATTGATTATTGTTGAAGAAATTACATATAACGAGGATACTGCAGAAAATATTATTTCGCCTTTTATTGTAGTTTGGGATTTATTTAGTATTTCTGATAATTGTATTAGAAGGATTAATAATAATTTCTCTCTACTTCTACAAATTTAGTTAATTCTTCTGGAAATATTATTACTATCACAGAAAGTGGAAATGTTTTTTCAATTTTTAAAAAACCAGAAATGATTAAATTACTGGACCCCGAAGATGGTGCTGTAAAGAACATAATTTCACTTGAAAAACCTGATTCTTTCTCCTCAAATGATACTTCACCAACATCACCTTATTATTTAATATATAATTCTTTGGGAGAAAGTTTAAATCCTAAAACTGAACTTAGTAATGGAGTAATTATTGTTAATTCTGAACCTTGGCACAACAAACTTTATAAACGTATTTCAGCTTATCTTGATGATGATAAATCCTTACAATTAATAATAGGAGAATCCACTGTTCAAGTATGGAACGAAAGAAAATATGGCTCATTATCTAAAAAAATTCTTGAGTATATTTGGACAAATAATCACATGGAACAGCAAAGACAAATGAAATTCAATCTTTAGAAGTTGGTCGTAGAAAATTCTCTTTAACATTATACATTCCTTCTGGAATTTCTTCCTGCACTACTACAGGATTTAAACCAGAATAGTTGTTAGATTTAGCCATTTTACAGATATAGGGATTTTATAGCTGTTTAGTGATTTATAGCGTTTTTAGCAATTTTAAAGACTTATAGCAATTTATAGCAAGTATACTATATTAAAATATCATATTCATTTTAATTCGATTATCCCCTTGTTTAAAGAACTTCGGGGTGAAAATAGATTTATAATTCTGATGATTTGGTTAAAAATAGATCCGATCACCATGGATGGCTAAATCGTATCACCCCAACTCAAATCACGAGATGAGTTACGTCGCCGCCAATTTTATCATTTTTTTACTTGCAAACTGATTGGCCGAAAATGAAGATCGTTACTATAAAAGGAAATCAGATCACATGATACTGCAGAATTTTTGTATCACATTTCCTTTTTTAGAATGATTTTCATTTTTTATTTTTTATTTTTATTATTGGGTTCCAGTTAGAAATCTAACATGGACGCAATTATAAGTAGAAAATTACATATAAGTCAAAATTGACAAAAATACTAACTAAACTACACATGAAAATAATCTACTCAAACCGGTGAGTATTTATAGGAATAAGGTACAATGTAAAGAAATAAAATTAAATCTTTATGACACACAAACCCGATAAAGCCACTGCCTCCCATACTCTCACCCAGGTAAACCCAAGTTTTGGTAAGTTGAAGCCCATACCCTGCAGATTATCAAACAGAACTGCCAGCCCCTAGTTGGTAAATACCCCCTATACTGGTCGATAAAAATAAATTCTCCAAGTGACTATATTACCAGAGTTAATAAACTATGCAAGCTAATTTAATAACATCATACTACAATCCCACCATTTAAGGAAGCTTGGTAACCCAGACGAACTGTAGCACTTTACGTCTAAGTAATCACAGGTCAAATGAAAAAAAATCAGATTTATCTATTTTAAAATAGGATTTCTGATTTTTGGCTATTTTAGTATAGAATTGCCAATTTTTGGCAATTTTTAATAACATTTCCGATTTTTAAATAGGATTTCTGATTTATGCAACATGTTAATTATTACATGTTACGGTTTTTTATTTATTTATTAAGAATTTTTTGTTTTTTTTTTATTTTAACTATTTTTTTATCTTTC
>QZLH01000799.1:40900-63704 GCA_003833135.1 Oehlia diaphana | reverse complement strand
GTTCTATTCAATTTTCTTAAATTGATACGTTCATTACTTTCTATCCTATTAAGTTGTTGCAAATACAACAAACTTATAGGTAAAATATTATAATTTTCCTCTTCTTAATCAATTTGATAAGTATTTAAAGATTCTTCAAGTTCATTATATTTAATTAGTATAATTATTATTAAAATAATTATTAAAATTTCAGTTTCATTACTCATTACGAAAAAGAATTATATTTTATTTGTTAAAAAAAAAATTGTAATGGTAAATCTTAATCTTGATGTAACACCAATTTTGTGTGAATCAAGATTGAACTGATAAGAACTGGAAAGTTAAAAATTAATTAGTAACTAAGTATTTATTACAAGTTAAATACAATCTACAGAACTTACTATCTTGACCAGGGTAGTTCTTAGATGTGCTCATGTGATTACTCATGTTGATTAATAATAAATATGATGAAAAAGGCAGATAATAAATCTTAAAGAAAAGAAGTTTCTCAAGCTGATCTCAATCCTAATCTCAATCATAATCTCAATCACGGGGTCTGTGAAGACGCCCAATGTATGGTAAAGAAAAAATATTATTCACTTTATCTTTTAATGCCATAATAATCTCTCCTAACGTAGTAGTTTTCCATATTGCTAGAGATAAACGAATTAATGTAGTAGTTTTTTCAGAACTCAAGAAATCAGAATATAATTCAAGGGCTTTTTTTAGCTTTTTAACATTAATAACTTTTCCTGTCAACTTTACAAGAAGGTGTAGTTTTGCTATGGTATTAGCCAGTCTATTAACAATTTTTTGTTTAAGTATTTCTTTTGGCTTGATTATATTTAATGCTTTCTTAAATACCAATCCTTTATGATCAGGTTTGTATTATTTCTGCCAATAGCATCTAAATACAAAGCATCTACTTCTAAAAAGAAAACTATATAACTGATCTGTTTTATGTTTGATTTCACAAATAGGATATGCTTCATATGACTTTGCTTGAAAGTTGACAAATCCCTTTCTAATATGGCCAATTTCAAACCACTTATATTTTACTGTAACTAAACCAGCTCTCTTGCTTAAGGCGGTTTTATCTTCGATAGGTTGGAATTTATTCTTTTCTGACTTTTTAGGAGAAAAGGTCTGTAGCCAGATTTCAGAATAATCAGATTTAGGTTGAACTAAAAAATCTTCTAGTTTGTAATATCCTTGTTTAACTGAAGAAATTGCAGGTCTTTTAACTCTATCTTTCTTTGCCAATCTAAGAAGCTGAAGACTAAAATGTGATTTATAAAATCCAAAATCAATAAATTCAGAATATAGTTTTCCAATCCTATCAGCAACTTTTTTCACAAATCCTCTAAAGTTTCTGTAGTCAATGAACTGGACATATTTATATATGATATACCAGCTATATTTATCAGAATTAGATGAACTGGCCAAGGCAAAAGCATCTAATATTGCAAAATATTTTAAGTCAAAATATAAGATATCAGCGTAGACAATTAAAATTCTAAATAATAAATCTTTACGAGAAATTTTACTTTCATCTAAGAAAGGAAGTTCAGGATTCATAGAATCAGATTTCTGCCTCGTATTAATATTCAGAACCAGGCAAAGAGGCAAATTCCCATCAATACATTCGTAAGCATCAGGTAACCCATAAACTTTAGATGAATGATTACCAACTGTAAAACCCTTCCCTGCAACCTGAACTATATATTTATCAAAAATTTTTTCAGAATGATAGGTGTCTAGAAGAGCAACATCATCTTTACTATTAGACAGATATTGAAAATACATATAATCATTATAACTAGACTTAAAATCAAGGTCTGCTAAATCAGAAAAGAATCTGGTTGTTTCATTTATTATTTTAGGATATAGTCTAAGTTTTTTTTTGCATAAGAAGCATAGTGTATATATAAGAAAGCAGTATAAAATTACATAAAAATCTGTAAATCTTCAAATAAAAAATTTTATATAATTTTGAGCGAATATATTTGCTAGCAAAATACTGGGATAGTGGTAATACCCAGTGCCAAGCTGAAAGAAAGTAATCAATATGGTAGTATCCAAAAGTAATACCCAAAAGCCATCAATGCAGTAATACCTAAAGTATCCCAAAGTAGTAATTATATGGGAAAGAGTTTGAGAAATGCAGTGATGAAAACTAGGGTATAGATTTGGTAGTAAAGCTCCGCATAAGCCGGCTTGAGCCGAAGCCACAGTCTGGCTCGGCTTGGCTTGAAAAAAAATTCTGGCTCGAGCCAAAATGAGCTGAGCCATAAAAAATTTCAGCTCAAGCCAAAATGAGCTGAGCTGAGCTACGTAAATCCTGACTCAAGCCGAGCTGGCTTGAACTGGGCTCGAGCTGGGCTCAAGCTTTATCTTCAGAAACGTTTCACAATATTTTTTATTAAATACTCATATAAAACGTTGCGAAATGTCAAATTAATGAATAAAAAACATTTTCATAACGTTTTATTAAATATTGTATAAAAACATTGTGAAATGTTTTATTTCGTCAAATCAATGAAATAAAAAATGTTTCGCAACGTTTTTTATTAAATACTTATATAAAATGTTGCGAAATGTTTTATTTCGTCAAATCAATAAAATAAAAAATATTTCGCAATGTTTTTTATTAAATACTTATATAAAACGTTGTAAAACATTTTATTTCGTTAAGTTAATGAAATAAAAAATATTTCACAATATTTTTTATTAAATATTTATATAAAACATTGCTTTTGTCAAGTTAATGAAATAAAAAATGTTTGCAATATTTTTTATTAAATACTTATACAAAACATTACGAAACATTTTATTTTATCAAATTAATTAATAAAAAAATGTTTTGCAACGTTTTTTTATTAAATACTTACATAAAATGTTGCAAAACGTTTTATTTCGTCAAATCAATGAAATAAAAAATGTTTCGCAACATTTTTTATTAAATTATTGTATAAAATGTTGCGAAACATTTTATTTCGTTAAGTTAATGAAATAAAAAATGTTTCACAACGTTTTTTATTAAATTATTGTATAAAACGTTGCGAAACATTTTATTTTGTTAAGTTAATGAAATAAAAAACATTTTGCAACATTTTTTATTAAATACTTATATAAAATGTTGTGAAATGTTTTATTTTGTTAAGTTAATGAAATAAAAAACGTTTCGCAACATTTTTTATTAAATTATTGTATAAAAATGTTGCGAAATGTTTTTTTTGTAAATTAATTAATAAAAAAATGTTTCGCAACATTTTTTATTAAATACTTATATAAAATGTTGTGAAACATTTTATTTCGTTAAGTTAATGAAATAAAAAACGTTTCACAATATTTTTTATTAAATACTTATGTAAAATGTTGCAAAATATTTTATTTCGTTAAGTTAATGAAATAAAAAATGTTTCGCAACGTTTTTTATTAAATTATTGTATAAAAATGTTGTGAAACATTTTTTCGTCAAATTAATTAATAAAAAAACGTTTCTCAACATTTTTGTATAATAGCTCATCTGGCTCGCGAGCTAGCTCGAGTTTTTCAAACCAAGCCTAATACTGGCTCGAGCTCTTTTCAAGCTGGCTCACGAGCCACCAAGCCAATTTAATCATGGCTCAGCTCAGCTTGAAAAGCTCGAGCCAGCCCACGAGCTGGCTCGGCTCGTGTGGAGCTTTATTTGGTAGTATCCACAGGTAGAATAATATATAGGAAAGAAAATAGAAAGTAATGCTTATAAATACTACCGGCAATAGGCAGGAAAGAAGTCAGGAAGTCAGAAAAGTTCAGGCGAATATGCAAAAAAATGGTGACCCATTCAAGCAAAATTATATATAGGAAAGAAAAAAGAAGTTATACTTGAGTGGATCACTAGGTGATAGGCAGGAAAGAGGTCAGTAAGGCAGAAAGGTTCAGAAAAATACACGAAAAAAGGGTATAAAAACTGTAAATTCTGAACTAATTCAATACTTTGTGCCACATCCTCACCAATCAAAACATAACTGAAATACTATTATTTTTTTATTGTCTCAATTAACTAATTTTCCATTAGAAAAGTGGTCCCATTATATTTATAACTATATATAAAATGACCTACTATTACTTTTATTTCGTTTTGAACTTGGAATGTTTAACCAGGACCCTGCTTACTTCTAATAAAGGTCTCTGGAAAAAATTTCAAATTTACTAGTAATTTTACTTTACTTCAATTCTTAATATTATTAGTTAATTGATTTAAAAGGAAAAAAATCATAATAATGCAGTGTAACATTTTCTTTTTTAGATGTAATTTATCTATTTATAGTAGGATCATCAAAATTTTTTTTTAGTGATTTTACCTTAGAGTTACAGTGACTTTTATTATAAGTAAGTGGGTCCTGTTTAACTTTTAAAATATAAATTAATATTAAAAAATTTTGGATATTTTTTATTCTTCTACAGAAAATATATCTTCAGTTTCCTAATTAGTTTTTATAACTACTATTTTTCTTACAATAACTTATTGAGATTACCTTTGTATTTAAGTAATTAGCATTGTGACTCATCCAGTAATCAAATAAGCTGGCTATAATAATGACTATCACACCTCCGATTCTCTAACCAACTGACCACTAAACTAGACCCTCAAAAGTTACTCAAAAGTTACTTGAAAGTGATGGAAAAGTGATGGAAAAGTGCCTAGAACTGGCGAGAAACTGAATATGTAATTGGCACAGTAAATTTCGTTAATTTCAGCCAGCACTAATCTATATTTTTTTTCAAAACTTTGAGACTCAATAATTCAGCATCCAGACATTCAATTTATATGATCTTAGTATCATTAGAAAGCTCTCAACACCTTCTTTCAAATGATTATAAAATTGTATGAAACCAATCACAGAAAGCTATGATATTCCGTTCTAAAGATTGGCCAAAAATTATGTTATAGTACTGGCCAAAATATAATTAGCAAATTAACTGCGCCATCTGATCACAACATGATTTTTTTGCAATCATTGCCAGCCTAACATCTTGGTTACAAAAAGACTACAGGGCAATGAAAACAAGCAGATAGCTAGAAGGTAATAAAAAGAGGATAGAGCAATAAAATTAAGCAAATATCTACAAAGCAATAAAAAGGCTACAGAGCAACAAAAACAAGTAGATATCAATAAAGCAATAAAACAGCCACAGATCATAAAAACAAGTAACTAGATAGCAATTTATTCGTAATTAGATAACAGTTTACTCATAACTAAATAGCATTATAGCAGAATTAGATAATACTCTTATAAGAGTGTTATTCAGTTATAAAGCAGATCTTATCTAAAAACCAATTTTAAGTAATAAGTATAATACTAGCAGAAGTAAAATATAAATATGACTTGCTTATTTATCTATATACCTTAATATTAATATAATAAAAGAGTCTTTGTACATGATTAAATAATTTATACATAAAATTCATATTATACTGTATGTGTTTTTTTTAAAAGTATTGTGTAAGTCAATCAAATTTTATTGCCTATATTTATGAATAGCAATATTACTAAAATTTTGTGTTAAATAAAAATTGTGATACAAAGTAAAATAATAGGTCATTCATGATTGTTCAAGTAGTCAGGTTTTTGATTATAAAATCTGTTAACCAATCTGAGTATATAATCAAAATAATTGATCATTAGTCATACTTTGCCTATTTTAATTCCTAGTTTGGTTACTGATCAGATTACACCAATTTATTAACCAATATTATTCAACTAAAAACTGATCAAAATTCTGATCAGAAATGAACTGGCTTAATGTTGTACCTTTATATTTTTAAAAAATCCAGTATTTATCTATTACCTTCAATAAAAAACTTAAAATTTACTTTATTTGATATATACTAATTTGCCAAAATTACTGTCTTGATTATATTTTTCTGATATTTTCAATATTAACTGAAGGTACTTTTTGATTACATTTTAATATAATGTATAATATACAGTATCTGGATTCTCATAAAAAAAATTTGCAAAGTACAGCATTAATGTTTTTATATATTTTATTTCTAACAATAATCAACTGTTCATGAAACTTTAATTACAATCTCTTTATTTGAGAACTTGAGATTATAACGAAAAGGTTCTTCATCTTCTTGATTAGTCCATTTCTTAATAGAACCAATTGTGATTTGAAAATCTGAATGGTTCTCATTTCATTATGCAACAAATTTTCAGTGTGGTAAATACTTTCGTCTTGAGATTAAAACATGTATTTGGGATCAGGAAATTCATGAATTTCTTCATACATTCTCTTTAGCGAAACCTAATTTTGAAACGAAATATGAACAGTTAGTTTAGCAGTCTTCAAGAAAACTTTCTAAATCAGAATCGATCAAATACAATACAGATGTTATGTTTAATTGTTAACGCTTTAGACTCTCTAGAGTCACTAAAATCGTTGTCAGATGAGTAGTAGGACAAATCATTCTCTAAAAATCAATTCTAAAATATTAGTTAAATCCATAAAGTTATTTTGAACAGTTTCAACAGATACAGTATATTTGAGCTTTGATGTTCATTTTCACGTTATAAGATGAACGTATAACTTGTGGCTTTGTGTAGCATCAAGATTGTCTTCGAGGTCTATGTGATAGTATAATTACTAGGGCTCCAAACTTGGAGAATTTATCAAAGGTTATATGATGATTGGAGAAAAATAATAAAAAAAAAAAGAAAGTGCACAGCTCATGCCACATTCATGCTCAATTAGATGACGATCTTGACGTAGGGGGTAAGTTAGTTATTTTTATCGACTTGCAACAATTGATATTTTTTTGCTTGCTTAGAAATGAACTGATGAAAACCTGGTCAGTATTCAGTAATACCGAACGAAAGAGGCCAGAGTCGTAACAATAATATCAGCAGGGAGGAAGTAGGAAGGGAAGGTGTGTGTCCGTTGGATATTGTTTCCTGTATAGGACATTATTTCATCATCTAATGTTGTTTTAACATTCATAGATCTTCGGCTAAGTTCAGAATTCTTACTTTCTCTGGATCAAAATTTATAGGATCATCATAAAGTTTTTGAAGGGATAGACACTGATTATGTTATAAATGAAGTTCATAATTATCATAAGGACTTCTTTAATGCTGATCATGGACATCAAGGATGGTGCGAAGTGGTTCGAAGTATAGTAATTTGTGATATAGATTTAGAACGTTTTAAAGATACGAGACACTGGGGCGACTGTAAGTTGGAAATTATAATTAATTTTATTCAATTCATTTCAAACTACTTATAATATTGTGTACAGTGTAAAGGCCTTTGTTAGATTCATTGAACCCACTGAGAGATCAACTTTGGAGAGACCTCGTTTACACTGAAATTATATATTTGCAGCTGACTCTCAAATCATGAATCAACATTTTTTTTTTTTTTTTTTTTTAAAGAAACAAAAAAGATATGTTTAATAGTAACCTTATATTATTTTCTTTTTTTGTGTTTGTTTTAGTATAATGATATTAAATTATTAAAACAATTAAGACAATTAAATTTTTATTAAAAAATACGTAGTTAAAAAATTAATACATTTCTTTTTTTCTACAATTATAAATTTAGTAGTAGTAACAATAATAAAATAACATAACTTTAATGTTTTTAAGATAATCTTAGGCTTTTCTTTCGACAGAACGTACAGTAGGATGCATCTGTAATCCTATTATTTCTGGATTAAAATTTACTGGTTGCATCTTTCTTAAAATAATTATCCTAATACTAGCATGAATCAATATATATATACCAAATGCAATAGGAATTAACCAAAATAAAGGACTAAGCGTATTACTTGTATTAAATGCAACGTTAAATGGTTTAATATACACAATGCACATGCCCAATCCTGCTCCAAAAAATATTCCAATAAAATTGCGAGGATTTGAGAACATAAATTTACCAAATGGAAACCGGTGTCTAGCTTTACAAGCAAATAAATTGAATATTTGTTGAATCATGATAGATAAATATACGATAGATTGTGCTTCAAAGTAAGCTGTAAGTTGCTGATCCTTAGTTATTACTTGATTATGAATAGTTGTATAATCTTCTGCTTTATCTGTAAAATAATGTTTTTCAGGAACATTTTGTTGCATTATTCGTGCATCATATGGAGTAATACCATGATGATTCAAAACTACAAAATATGAAACCAATGCACCAATAGCTTCTATAACACCAATTTCTAAATATGACCAGGAGAGAAGATTTCCATCAACTAATAATTCTTCATCAGTACTTTCAAATAATTCAGCCCACCAACTTGCTGTAAAAGGTTTTTTAATATTGTGCAAGAAAATTGAAAACTTTGAAGGAGGTATGGGTCGACCTTCTGAATCTCTAACGGTTGGCGTACGGTTAAGAGCAATACGACGCACACGTTGTATTGAACTAGAAGTAACAGGCTTTCTAGGAGGTACTTTCATAAGACCTCTCTTGCTTTCAGGTTTATCCCAAGCGAATGTAAGAGCTAAAAATAATTCAAATCCTAAATCTGTTACTAAGATAAGGATTGGTGTTAACGGTAGTGGAATGGGTACTATAACGAATAATAATGAAGCAACAACTTGTGGAGTTGAATGAGAAATAGTGTATTGAATAGACTTTCTAAGATTTGCAAAAATGAGACGACCCTCTTCAATACCCTTTACTGTAGAAGCAAAATTATCATCCATTAAGATCATAGCAGCCGCTTCCTTAGAAACATCAGATCCAGATTGATTCATAGCAATACCTAAATCAGCTTTTTTTAAAGCGGGAGAATCATTTACACCATCACCAGTCACGCCAACAATATGACCTAAGGATTGTGCATGTTTAACAATTTCAAGTTTATGTGAAGGAGAAGTACGTGCAAAAATAATTTCATCTTTAGAAAAGATGGTATCCCAATCATTTTCACTTAAAGAATCTATTTGTTCACCATGAATTACAACCGCATTATATTCATTTTCACGAATTGACTCAATAGGCCGACCAGTTTTTTTAGCAACAAGCGGTTTGGTGTCTGATATCATTAAATTAATTTTTCGACCAATTGACTCGGCGGTCAAAGGGTGATCACCAGTTACCATCATTACTCTAATGCCAGCACGACGACAACTTCCAATAGCTTCACGAACACCATGTTTTGGAGGATCTTCTAGTGAACATAATCCAACAAAACAATAATCTCCGGTTGGATAATTTTTAGATTCTTTTTTAAATTCATAATTTTCAGGATATTTATCACTTGGTAACAATAATCTTGCAAAAGCCAAAACTCGATGTCCTTTTGAAGCCATAAACTCATACATTTCATCATATTTTTTCTTATGTTCATCAGTTAAAGGAATTGCATCGTTATCTGATAATAACGTAGAACAAAGTCTAAGAACTCGCTCTGGTGCTCCTTTAATATATAAAGTTAAATCACCCTTATCATGTTTCTTTTGATGAATTGTTAATGCCCATTTTGTTTCAGAGTTGAAAGGAATTTCAAAAACTTTTGGATATGAATTAATAAGTCCATCATAATCATTCACATTTTGATAGGCAAATCTTATTAAACCAGTTTCAGTAGCATCACCAAGAATTGCACGTTCATTAAATGGAATATCAGTACGATCAAATTTAGCACGGGAACATAAAGAAGATATATGAATAACTTCCTGAATACCGGTCACATTTGGATCAAAAGGATTATTTTCGGATTGTGCACTTCCAAATGCAGAATACAAATTTAAGGAAGTCCAAATATAAGTTACAGTCATTTGATTTCGAGTTAAAGTTCCAGTTTTATCTGTGGCCAAAAGGGTAATTGCTCCAAGTGTTTCGACACCCTGAAGATCCTTGACGAGAACATTTTGTGCTGCCATCCTTTTTGCTGCTATAGTTAAAAGTATAGTAACAGTAGCTGGCAATCCTTCGGGTACCCATGCAACAAGTACAGAAATAGCGAAACCCACGTTGGCAGTAAGATTATTTGGCATAATCCTCATACCAATTCCGAAAAAAATAATACCGCATAAAATGGCAATAGTAGCTATAATTTTTACGAATTTATCAATTTCTATTGCTAAAGGTGACTTATTCTTTTCTTCCCCTGCAGTAAGACCAGCAATTTGACCCAATACAGTATTATCTCCAGTTCTGATAACGATACCATAACCTTCACCTGATACTACCAATGTACCATTAAAGCAAAGATTAGTAGCTTCTAATGGGTTACTATGAGTATTAGTTTTCACTCTTTCTTGTGGTTCTGATTCACCAGTAAGAGAAGAATTATCTACTTTCATATCAGTTGCTGAAAATATAAATAAATCTGCGGGAACTTTATCTCCCATCTTTACAAAAACTAAATCACCAATGACTAAGGTAGATGCTTGAATTTGTGTGAGTTTACCTTCCCTAATAACATAACATTGTTGTGGGATCATATTTAAAAATGACTCTAAAATTGCAGCCGATTTTTGTAATTGATAAAATTCAATAAATGCGTTCAAAAAAGCCACTCCAAAGAAAATAGCACCAAGGTAAGTCTGAAAAATAAAGAAAAGAGAAGATTGTTACTATTTATACAAATCCTTCTGATAATTAAAAAAAAAAAAATACAAATAAATAACTAACATTGGGTTGATTATTAGCTGGATCAATAGCAAATAAAATATACATCAGAATACCAGCAAGAATTAATAATATGTTGAATAAAGTCAATAAACATTCAAAATATTTCAATATGGGATGTTTCTTTTTAGGAGGTGAGAGAATATTTGGACCATGATCTTCCAATAACTTTTTAGCTTGATTAATATTCAATCCTCTAGAATCTGCTGGTTTATAAGTATTAATATCAACATGATATCGTTCGGCGATTTCTTCGGGCTTAAATAAATGTTCATCCTATATGATTGAAACGATTAAATGATAAGAATTAAATGATAAGAAATAAGTGATAAGAATTAATTGATAAGAAATAAATGATAAGAACGAATTAAAACAAAAACCATTCAAAAAGATGGATATTTACAATGTCTACATGTTTCTTTTTAGAATCGCTTTCTTTGGTTTCTTTAGTAGCAGGTGGACTTCTTGTAGAAGGTTCTACAGTAGATGAATTTGCCTCGGATTTAAAATGATCTGGTTTTTGTTGTTCAGTGAATTGAATCTTTGGTTGTGATGAAATTTCACTAATCTCATTATTAGATTTTTCAGAAATTTCAGGATTATCTATTTTAGAATTATCTGAATTATCATTTGTAGGGGTTGTTAAGGTTGTCTTTTCGGTAGTCTGAACTACAGTAGGAGCTTCGACAATTTGACCATCTACTGGCTTCTCTAATACAATACTTTGCTCTGTAATGATACTTGGTGATTCATAGTTAACAGAAGTAGGAACTTCGGTTTTCACTGTTTCAACAGTTATAGTGGTTTCGGTAATTTCTTCTGGAGTACTCGAAGTTACCACTTCCTGATGAACGGTTGGTTCTGAAGTTGAGTTTCCTGATTCGCCCGACATGATATAATTGATATTATTTCTTATATGAGAAAAACAAAAAGCTTAAAAAAAAAAAAAAATTTCGTATATTAAAATACATCAGTACATATTTCTTTTTTATTAAAACGCGAGAGGAGGAAGCGTTTGGACTCCCAAAAAGCAGGGAGGAAGAATGATTTATATAAAATTTGACATATGTGGTGTAATAATTAATATGTCGGCAAATTGAATCGTATCAATTATGTACTTTATCTATACTTCAAATGATTTAACGATAAAATGTCGTACAACATTTCATATAAACTAACGATAGCATTTGAAAATTTCAGGTTAATTTCTTGATTACAGATTGAGGGCGTAAAAAATTTGGCAAACTTTGTCCGACAAATTGATAAACGGAAAAACTCTTGGCAGTCCATTAACGTAAAAAAAAAAAAAATTTCGGATCAAGAACAAATTTAATTTTTTTTTTTTTTTAAAAAAAAAAAAAAAAAAAATGAAATTATTTTAAAAATTAAATTTTTTTTTTAAAAAAAAAAAAAAAAAAATTTAGAAAAAAAAAAAAATTTAATTTTTTTTTTTTTTAAAAAAAAAAAAAAAAAAAATTCGGATTAATTTAACAACTTAATTTTTTTTTTAAAAAAAAAAAAAAAATCATAATTTTTANGATAGTGAAGTTTGGTAGAAGGAAATTAGACAATTAGAAAAGCTTTTGCTTCCTTTTTATGAAGCGTTAAACAAATTACAAGCAGAAAATGCACTTCTTCATGATGTGCTTCATAGTTTTGGCTATTTTTACAAAATATGGCAAGAATATTCTGACCAAGATTTGGGGAAAAAATGATTTCACATTTGGAAAACGGCGGTCACCCTGAATATTGAGATAAATGTTTTCATTAAAAGTAATCAATCATTTTCTTTTGTTCAACTGAGTCAATGGATGATTTACTATTATTGTGCTTGGTTTAAACGGATGCCTATCACATTTACAAAGCTATCAAAAACAAGATTTTCCATTTAACAATATTTCATTAATACAATTTTGACGTGGTATACTTGGCTTTTGGGACTTTGTATCTGTGTACACACCAGATTTAAGTGCTTTTTGTATCAAAACATATGCAATTTGCGTTAACACTACTTCAGTTGAAAAACTATTTTCTGTTACGGGAATTTTTCACAAAAGAAAACGTTTGGGCGCATGCATTTTTAATATTTTCAATTATTTATTTATTTTTTACTTTCTTAAATGTAATTGGTTATCTATTTCAGTCAAAAAAGGTTTTTGCTACGAGTCAAATAAAATGAGTTTCAACGGTAAAATGATTAAAAAATGTTTTACATGCAGATAAAAAGTTCAAGACCACGAACATTGCAATTCCAGTAATTCAAGAGCAGCAGGAAGATGACCTATTCCAAATACTGTATCTAATAATAATGATGATCAAGATCCTGAACGTAATATTGAATCATCTTGCGAGTGGAGAAATTTAATAATTGAATGGAATGAAATGGTAAATGAAGATGAACAAAAAAATCAGACGGATGAAGAAAATAATGAAAATTTAGAACCACTTATTGAACGTGTTATGGATTTAGACCAGATTTGGCGTAAACACCCACTTATTAACAAAAATCGCTAAATGGAAGTTAGGTGATATATTTGATTTGAAAAATTTCAGCCTCCCGAATATTTGACATTATTGAAAGTTTATTTTTTTTATTTTTTTTTTATTTTGAATTAATATATTATGTTAATTTGCAGATGAGACGGAATAAATATTTGTGTTGGCTTAAAGAAAATGTATTTACATTATTTTATCCAATTTGTTTATATAATAGTAATTTTTGAATATGAAAAATTTTTTTTCAAATAGTTTCTTCATTATATATTAAATAAAGTGACATTTTCTTGTTTTATTTTTAAAAAAAAAGTAACCGAAGAAACCTACAAAAAAAAAAAAAAAAAAAAAAAAAAAAAAAAAATTTATTTTTTTTTTTTTTTTAAAAAAAAAAAAAAAAAAATTCGGATTAATTTAAAAACTTAATTTTTTTTTTAAAAAAAAAAAAAAAATCATAATTTTTAATTATGTAAATTTTTATTATTTTACTTTTTCCTCCCTCTTAATTATTAAGTAAAAAAAAAAAGTATATAAAATAGAATAAAATTCGATTAATCGATTGAAAAAGTTTAATTTTTATGGGAAGAAAAAGAAAAAGTTCAGAAAGGGTATTTATGAATAATTGGATAATGACTATATACAAAGGTTTTTAATTGTTTTTTTTTAAAAAAAAAATTTGCAAATAAAAAATCATAAAGAATTTGAATTATTCCTCATAAGTTTGTTAAAAGACCAAAAATTTCTTAATTTTTTTTTTTAAATATGCGGTAATTTTTTTTCGTTGTGTTGTTAAAAAAAATAGCACCTCACGAAAGAATGAAATAATAATAAAAAAAAAAATAACTACAAAGAAAAAATGTACAAAGAAAAAGAAAAAATAATATAATATAAAGTTCGAGAGGTGAAACGAAATTTATAACGAATTAAAAGAGTAAAATAAAAATTAAAAATGTTCATTTTAAAAAAAAAACGAAGATCGGAAGTTAAAAAATTCGAAATCGAATGAAAATATTCATATGATTATGAAAATGAAAACGAATAAAAAGGAATATTTTTTTTTTTTTTAATATTAAAAATAAATGAAAAAAAGAAGAAAAATAAATGAGATTTTTAACATTTTCATTATAATAAAATAAGTTAGCCCAAAAATAAAAAAGTTGAATCATTTCAAGGCCAGACTTTTCCTGTCTTAAATACTATACCATCATTACGACTAAATAAAATAGGTCTCCCACTATTCACACCAACAATTCTTCCATGAGAAAGAAGATGTAAGTGACGACCTTGAAGACTAGCATTAACAATGTCTCGGTTGATATTGTTGTGGTGGCGGTCCAGTTCATACATCAATTCTTCAGGTAATAAGCATACAAGACAGTCCTTAGATCTAAATTCCACCCCTGGGCTTGGTAAATCTCCAAACCATACCATGAGATCACGGGTAAAATTTTCCCCATATATAGTTATGGTATTGGGGGTAGTCGAATTTTGAATTTGTGATGATGTACCAGTTGATGGTGAGGATGTAGCTGTTATTATATTTGATATAATAGGAAGTGGTGTGACTGGGGAAGATGATGGTAATGGTGGAATAATATGTGATGTTGAACTAATTGGACGTCCAATCATATTTTGTGGAGAATAAAATGTGTATGAAGCACAATCTGCGTAAAAAAAATAATAATAATAATAAATAAATAAATAAATAATATAAATAAAATAAAAAACAAATAAAAATTATCTTATAAAAGTAATTTTAATTTACCCGTTCCAACAATCGTCCATACTGCGGCATCTGTAACATCTTCAGTCCATAAAGCTCCAGCATTATCATGACCACTACGATGATGACCACTAATTGCATTTCTTGTTGTAGCAGCATACTTAGCTAGATCAACTTCACTAGCAACACCGCTCAAACTATTTACCCTTCTCCTATTCTTAGCCAAAGTAGATTTTGATAATGTAGTAGTAGGTCTGATAACAACTGATGATGAAACTCTACGCTTCCTAATAACTTTCCCACCTTCAGTAGATACAACTGCAGACTCAGATAATGGTGTCGAATCAAAAGGAAAGTTTGTTTGTGAATTTGCTAACGCTACAGCAACAGCTGGAGGAATTTCAGAAGTGGGAGAAGGTATTGGTGAATTAATTTTATCTAAGAAACTTGTATTAACTGGGGTTGAAGGTTGACTTATTATCTTTCGACCTTCATTCGCTCGTTGCATTCCAACTACATCACCTAAACAGGCCAGGTAAGTACCAGGACCTGGTGGATGAGCCTGACTTGGGGATTGGAATGTGGGTGAAGTGGTAGGAGTCATATTAACATCCTTAATTTGAAATGCGACTTTATGTAATTGTGAAACTGGATCACCAAGAGCTGTTTATATGAATAATAATTGATTTAATAATCTAATTGTTAATTTAGATAAATTTCATATTTAAAGAAAAAAAAAACCAACCTTCTTCACCTTCACCATATCCGTTCAATGGTTCAAGGATACCTCCGCCTATGACCATACTACCTTTATCTACTTTACGGATGATCATAACTGGACTAGTCATTCCAGTACTCAAACATTGTAAGACGATTGGTTGATTATAATGAATTGGTGTAGGATTATTAGGATTTGATTTTATAGCAGCAGGTGGTGGACGAGGAAAATTTGGATGTGGTGGATGTTGAGGATGATCATCTTTACCCTTAATGTGATGTGGATCTACAATCCAAATAATGAAAGGATCCCAACTTCCCGTTCGCGCAACAAAACATGGATGTGGTTGATCGTTTGGATTTGATGATGTACTACTACTACTTACATTTCCATACCAAGGTCCGAATGTTTGATTTGCGTTTTGCATTGATACACCAAGATATTTTGTCGAAACAGTTTGTGAACGGATTCGATTAAATAATGAAATAGTAGTTCCATGGTGTATACACACTATAAAGAAATAAATTATTAAATAAAAATAAAAATTGAAAAATGTACATTTTTATATTATATGTTTAAAAATTGTTTACTTACATTCCATGTTTTTAACGCTCTGTCTTTTTTTACTTGGTTTACTAATAACTTTGATAGGTTTACTAGCAAAAGTACCAAAATTATGACCCATTGGACTGTGAATATTAACTAAAACTTCTACTCTCTTTCGTTTTTCATCAGCATCATTAATATATAAATGTTTTGAAACACATTTTCCACTAAATGCCATCTCGGAACATGAAGTAGGATCAAGTGGATTACCAGAAGGACTAATCCATTCAAGAATTCCTTGTTGATGACCTTGTTCACCAGAAATACCCACAGAAATTTTTGGAGGACTAAATGTAGTTGAAGATGAATGTCCTATACTATGTGGTGATGGACACCACCAATTTGATCCCAAAATCAATGTAGTAGGAGGAGGACATAAAAATCTAATTTATTATAAATGATAATAAAAATCAGCATAAATGTATAAAAATTTATTTAATATATATTATATTTATTTATTTATTTTACCTTTTTTCCGTTCCATATGACTTTTGAGCAACCTTTGAAGTTAAAACCATTACGGTTTTTTCTCCCAATGCTGCTGGATTATTAGAGTTCAAATATTGTTGAATAATAGGTCTCATAATATTAACCGCAGTATTTCTTGGATTAACATTGGAATTAATGTTATGTACATCTGAAACATAAGATGAAGGAGTAACCATTGGAATAGGTTCTGTCGTATTAGAAGAGTTTGATCCTACAGTTTCCTCTTCTTCCTCCATGATCGTAGGGCTAATTGACATTCGACGCATATAATTTGGTGTTTGAGGAGGTGAAGGGGAAGGTGGAGATGATGAATTAGAAGATACAGAATCTCCTGGTGATTCAGGTGGAGATAAAGCGGGAGTTCTTGGTTCAGATTTAATATTTGGAGGATTGGATAAAGTTCTACTTCTCGTTCTTTTTACGGTATTATTATTACTATTATTAATATTATTATTATGATTATTAGCTTGTTCACAATGATTTTGACGTCGATGTTGTTTACTATTAAAATAATCAGTTTCCATATCAATAGTAGATGAAGAAGTAGATTGAGAAAGCATTGGAGTAAAATCAGGTTGTGTAATTGAAATAGCTGCAGGAGTTACAGTTTGAGGATTTTCAATAATTTTCTCAGAAGTAAAAATGTTACTTTGTTGTGAAGAAGAAGAAATACTATCAAAACTATGAGATCTTGATACAGAAATTGAATTATCATTTTCTATTAATTGTTCGGAAGAAGTTAAAGTAGTAGGATTAATTCCAAAATTAAACCCTTCTGACATAGTATTAGTAACACCATCAAGAAATTCAGGTTCAAAAAATACAGGAGTTGGTGGCATGGTTACAACAGGAGAAGGAGAACTTGCAATAGAATCGTTAAAATTAAAATCTGAACCCAAACGATATACATTAGATTCCGTAGTAGCAGTAGTAATATTTAAAGGCATTAAATGAGGTCTATTACGATTATTACGAATATTACTCTCATTTATTGAAGAAGTTCCAACACCAAAAGTAGTAATTTGATCAGAAGATTTATCATTACGAGAATCAACAAGATAAGCGGCAGCAGCGGCCAATTGACCAAGATTATCATAATGAATACCATTCATAGTATTTTTACGTTCATCATTTCCATTCGAATTATTATTATGATGATGATGATGATGATGATCATTAATAGAAGAGGAATTATCATCATAACCAAAATTGACGGTAGGAGTATAATCCGAAGTAGTATTCATTGGAATTGTTGTTGGATTAATAGAGTAGGAATTATAAAGAGCTTCCAAACCAAAAGTATTATCAGAAGTTGATAAAGCCAAATTTCCAGCCAAATTTTCAGTCATAAGATAATCATGTAAATTATAAGTACCATTAGAAGAACCATCATTATTATTTGAATTTGCATCCATATTAGGAGGAGGAGGAGAACTTGTTGGTGTTGAAGGGTTTGAACGAACAAATTCTGACCATTCAGATTGATTTAACATAATTTGATGTTGATGATTATGTTGATATGATACATTAACTAATTGTTGTTGATGTTGTTGATGTTGTTGATGGTATATCAATTGAGGTTTTTGATGTTGATTAGATAAATAATAATCATGAGATATTGGATAATGATATTCTGGCTTTCTTTTCTTGTTAATTTTATTTTCGGTACCGTTACATGATTTTGAGGACATGTTATCAAGATTATAATTGTTTGCCAGTTGAGGATTATGTACTACGGGATAAGAACTATAGAAATCTGTAGATAATGGAGAATGTACCATTCTTTATTTTATTTCTAAAAAAAAAAAAAATAAATAAATAATTGAAATTTAAAAATAAGTGATTGTTGAAAGAATGAGGATTGATTTAATTAGATGAAAAAAAGATATTAAGAATAAATGATAAATGAAAAAGGAAATGGAGAGATATAATAAAGAAGAAGTAATATTTTATTAAAAAAAAATATGAAAGCATTTAATATCGATACTTACCTATTTAATAATATATATTATATATATTTAAATATAGTAACAAATTTTATCGGTCGATTTCTTTTTTCTCGTATAAAGTTTTTTTTTTGATTTTTTTCAAAAAAGAAGAAAAAAAGGTCAAGATCTCAAAAAAGTATTATTACCTTTTTTATATATATATATATATATATATCTTTGTCTGAATTTTACAACGTTAATGGAAGTTTTTTGAACTTTACGAAAAAAAAAAGATATTTATGTACAAGGTAGAAATTCCCGAAGAGAGAAGATATTATTGGGTCAGGAATAAGTAATTTGTTGGGTGGTTAATTTTTATTTTTTTACTATAATTTTTTTTTTTTTTTGAAATGTATTTTTTTTTTTTATAGTAAAAATTAGTCGTTAAGAGGGGGGATAAGAAATTTTTTGTTGATAAAAGTACCGAAAGACTTTTTATATATATAATTATATATTAGTGATTTTTAAATGATTTATACAAAATTGTGTATAAATAATAAACAAATAAAAAATAACCGATAAACAAAAGATTTAGGGGATATTAAAAAGTAAAGTGAGTTAAGTGACCGAATATGTTGAAGTAAACGTGTAAAAAATACGAAAAAGGAGGGGTGAAAAAATTTTTTAGGGTAATAAATTTTTTTTAGTGACAATATAAAAAAAAATGGTGATATACCGAAATAATTACCCAATATATCAAGTTTTTTTTAGTTTTTTTTTAAAAAAAAAGTGGCAAAAAAAGTGGAAAAAAAAACTAATTCAAATAAGAAAAAAAGCGAAAGTTTATATATAATTAAGGAAAATGAGATAATGATAAAAAGATTATGAGATAATTTAAGTTCTGAAATCTTGTCGGAGGCAATTAAAAAAGAAAAACGAAATTTTCTTAAATAAATTCGTATGTTTATCGTTTTTTTTTTTTTGACGTTTGATTTGATGCTAATATCGTATGATTTCAATAGTCCGTTATGAAAACAATTTTCACGATATATAAAAATTAGCACTAATAAAATTTAACAAATAATAATAATAATAATAATAAAAAATAAATAAATAAATAAATAATAATGTTAGATATATCATTCGTTACAATTGTACAATTGTAACAAAATAAAAATAATAAAACGGGAAAAAAAAGAGGAAAAAAAACAAGTAAAAGTAAAGTAAAAATAACATACCATCAATAACGAAGAAATCTTCCTCGGTTAAGATATTTTTTAAAAAAAAGAAAAATAAAAATAAATTTCTGAAAACAAGAAGTTTTTTAATATCTAAACCAAGAGAAGGTTTTCTCGTAAAAAATTTCGGAGAACTCAAAGAAAAAGTGGAGATAAACTTTTTATTTTCAAGTACGATTTCTCAATTATTTTTTTTTGACCAGAAAGACGACAATTTATAAAAAAATTTATTTTATACAAATCCGGGCTGGTTTGATTTACAATAGAAACAATATAAACCACTTTAATAATACTATAAATATGTAATGGAAATCACTCAATTTCTAAACTTTAAATTTTTTTTTTTTATGCAGGAATTTATGGATTTATTATTATAAAAAAAAATATTTTAATTTAAACTAATTAATAACGACTTTTTAATTTTTAGGGACTTTTTTTTATTTTTATATTATTATCTATATAATAAAAATAACAATTTATATAGTATGTTGTAATAACATTTTACGTTTACGTTACATTACATTTTTTACATTTCTACCAATATAAAAAAAAAAAAATTATGGGATAAACAAAAAAGCTGGGGAAAAGTAATTTATCACTAAAAGTAATCGCCACTTTTCAATTGGATGAACGCCCAAAAATGGTTTTCAAAAAAAAAAAAAAAAAAAAAAATGTGGCTTGTGGCAACGAATTTTCAAGGGTAACTGGTAACTAATATTATAATATATTTTATAAAGGGACCGGATATACCAAAGAAATCTTAAAATAAAAACATAATAAGAAGACAAAGGAAATTTGAAAAATGTTTAATGTTTAGGGTGTTACACAATTGTACGGACCAGCTGATAATACAACACTACAAATGTAAGTCTTAACTTAAATTGTCATCATCATGTGTCAATTGATTTTAAGTTTATCATTTTTTTGGTTTAGTTAAATTTACGCGAAATGTGAGCCAACCTCAACTCAGTAATTATGAAAAAAAAACTTGTTCGTGAATGTAATGAGATGCGGAATCCGATCATTAGAAACAAATATTTCGTAAAAAAATATCAATATCACGCAAATTTGAATCGAGATGTTATCATACTATGATAATATTAATAATACGCGTATAATGTATTTACTGTATTCTCAAATTCTTTACCCTTTATTTATTATTATAACCTTTGATTACTTTTTTATATTACCTTTATATATTTATTATATTTTATTTTTAAAGTGATATATTTTTGGATGGGAGATCTAGAAAAATCCCGGATTCACTCGCTCAAAATGATTGACAAAGATGTCACTTCCCAAATTAGACAGATGGTTTTTTAGACATGTCATTCGTTTCTAAAAAAGTAAATTCCGTTATTATACATTATACGCCATAGATCTTCATTTCTTCTGAGAATCGATGCTAGGACCTCCTTCTATATTAAGAAATTAAAGTGTAACGTAATATTTTTCAAGATGATAAAATAAAATTCGCGCGTGTCATCCTTCCATCAAAAGATCATTACTTTTGGTTACCAAGGTTTAAATTTTAGCGTCATTATTTATTATCTACGGCGGATCTTGTGATCATTGTGTAACCAATAAGGTACAAGGAAAAAGGATCGTTTGAAATAAAAAGGTAAAGTACATTTTCATTCGTGTTACCTTACATTTATAAAATTTATAATCAAAACGTTTTCTCTTGTTGGATAAAAGATAGATTCGCGTTAAAAATGTCAAATGAAATCATTATGAATATATAAAGTCCGTATACGGTTAAAATGTTGTGTAATAAATAAATAATAAGGTGGCGATGGTGGCGTCCACGTTAAAAATACGTACGTTTAATAATATATATATATAATTATCACAAAAACAATATGGACCCTTTTTTTTATATTAATTTTTTTTTTTTTTTTTTAAGGGTTATATAAGGTCGGGGTGAGATTCTACTGAGTCCACCATTACTACTAGAAAATGTTTGTGTATGTATGTGCGTGTGTGTTGTTAATTATGACACGGTTCATAACGTTTTACCAAAAACAGAGTTCTTTTAATTAATGATTCTTTATGCGTTTTTGTAAAAAAGAGTTTAGTCAACGTGTAATGCAAAGTCACGTGAACATCGATAAAAAATTTTATTTTATATATATATATATTACAATATTGTGATTCAATAGAATTTATTTTATCGAAACCGGTCAAACTTGACAAGTTTATTTATTGTTTTATTATTCAAAACACACTTGGAAATGAATGACATTCAAAAAATCATTTTTTTTTTTTTTTTTTTTTTAAAAATTTTTAATTTTTTTTTTTTTTTTTTTTTTTTTATAAAATTTTTCTTTTTTTTTTTATTTTTTTTTTGAGGTAAAAGAAACTAAAAAATATTTTTTTTTTTTTTTTTTTTTGAAAAATTTTAATTTTATTTTATTTTATTTTATTTTATTTTTGAATTACCTTAAAGAAAATTTCATATGTACAAAGCATTATAATTTGTCACATAAAAAAGAATTAAAACATGAATCTTGCATGAAACCAATATCAGATATATTGTATAATACATGATCGAAATCTAAATGACTAACAAGAAATAATATTTTTTTTTAAAAAAAAGTGGGCTGAAAATGGATAAAAAAGTAAGTTTGTAATATACTATAATTTTGTGCAATATGCATTGTTCGGGTAAATGTGTTGGCTTGTGCACATTATATGTGGTATATTATAAGATACTATAAGATAATTTAAAGTAATTATTGAACAGAAATGAAAGAAAATAACAAAAAAAAAAAAAAAGTCACATTAAATAAATTCGGATATGTTGTGAGTCTCCACAAAAATAAAAAAAAATTTACAAAAAAATTTTCCTTTAAAAAAAAAAAAAAAAAAAAAAAAAAAAAAAGTCACATTAAATAAATTCGGATATGTTGTGAGTCTCCACAAAAATAAAAAAAAATTTACAAAAAAATTTTCCTTTAAAAATAAACAAAAAAATGAAATTCATTACCAT
>QZLH01000799.1:0-15024 GCA_003833135.1 Oehlia diaphana | reverse complement strand
AACTGCCGAAACCCTGCCGAAACTATAGTAAACATATAGTAAAATCTTGCCGAAATTTATCGCAGGATTTTGGAGAGGTTTTGGCAAGCAACCTTAGTTATACCTTCTTTCACATCACGTGATAAATTTTTTTTTCGTCGAATAAATAAAGAACAAAATTTTTATTACAGGTGATGCTCTTGATTACATACAGAACAATATAATAACGAAATATTTTTTACTTTTTGTTTTTATATATAAAATGCCAAAACTATTTGTTTCAGCATTTTTCCTGTGAAGTTTTGCAAATTTTGCAATTTCACAGATAATTGAATATTTTTATTTATATAATCAGTAAAATTCTGCAATTTTGCAGAATTTCATTAAATTTGAAATTTAAAATATGGCAGACTTGCAAAGTTCTGCAAAATAGCAGCATTGCAAAATTTTTTATGAAGCAGTTCTTCACAATTCGGTAATTTGGTATACTGTATATTGAAATAAAAACTGCACTGATGATCAGTCACTAGCTGAATTTAAACATTATTTCAAAATTTTTTTTTCAAAATTTTACTTTTTTTTTAACTTAAACGGAACATTTTTTAATGTTTCGTTTTTTTATTTTTAATTTTTTATCAAAACGTTTGTTAACATTTCAATAAATATATTATCCTTAATTTCTTAACAAAACGTTTTTTAATGTTTAGTAATTTATTTTTAAACGAAACATTAATAAATGTTTCGATTTTATTTTAACTTTTAAATGGAACATTTTTAACGTTCCGTTTTTTTTATTTTTAATTTTTTATCGAAACGTTAACAAATGTTTCGATTTTAACAAATTTTTTTATTGAAATATTAAATAACGTTTTGATTGTTTTTATTTTTTAAATTTTATATCGAAACGTTTATTAACACTTCAAATTTTATTTATTAATGTTCCAATTTTTTGATATATTTATCGAACCATTTTTTAACGTTTCAATTTAATTTTTCTTTATATCGAAATATTTTTTAACATTTCGAATTTTTACTTTTTTTTATCGAAATGTTAAAAAATGTTTCAATTTTCTTAATTCTTTATCAGAACGTTTATTAACGTTCCGATTTTTTTAATTTTTTTTTTATCAAATTTTTTTGGCAGTTATTTCTAGATGAATTTTGAATGTAAACTTCAAAATTCTTTTTTTGTTTTTTTTAATTTAATGAAACGCTTTCTAACATTTCATTTTGTATTTTGTAGGATACGGCATTCCAAACTCCTCCTGGACAGAATTTCGAAGGTATCCTTCAAAATTCTGTTTTTTTTGTTTTTATTTAAACAAAACGTAGCTAACATTTCATTTTTATTTTTATTTTTTTTTTGTAGGTTTTGATACTCTAAGCTTCCTGAAATGGAGAAAGGGTAAGTTTCACAATAAAATGTTGCAAAATTTTAATTTTAATTTATATTTTTTATAAAAAGAACGTTGCTAATGTTCTTTATTCTTCTTTTTTTGTAGATTTCAGTACTCCAAAGTTTCCTGAAGCTTTAAAAACGGTAAGTTTTGCAACGTCTCGTTGCAAAACTTTAAAATTTTTTTTTTTTTGTTTAAAAACGTTTCACTAACGTTCTTTAATTTTTTTTTTAGGAATGGCTTTCTGGACAAAATTGGACATGAGGTAAATTGAAGAAAATAAATATATTATTTATTTTGACAAAACATTACTAATGTTTCATTTTTCTTTATTTTTTGTAGGTTAACGGCTTCCCAGAACCCATCTGGAAAGAATTTTGAAGGTAAACTTTGAAATTCTTTAACTTTCCTATTATTTGACAAAACGTTACTAACATTTTGCTTTCTTTATTTTTTTGTAGGTTGACGGCTTTTCAGAACTCTACTGGAAAGTATTTCGAAAGTAAAATTAAGCAGTATTAAGGAAAATTCTCACGAATTTTTCTTAATACTGCTTAATTCTAATTTAGTACTAAACAAAAAATTAAGCAGTATTAAGAAAAATTCTTGTGAATTTTTCTTAATACTGCTTAATTCTAAAATTCACGAACTTTGAAATTGATGAAACGTTACTAACATTTTGAGTTTCTTTTTTTTTTGTAGGTTGATAGCTTTCCAGAACTCTCCTAGAAGGAATTTCGAAGGTAAAATTAAGCAGTATCAAGGAAATTTGCAAGAATTTTTCTTGATACTGCTTAATTCTAATTTAGTACTAGGCTTTAATTTAAAAAAATTAAGCAGTATCAAGGAAAATTCTCGCAAATTTTTCTTAATACTGCTTAATTCTAATTTAGTACTAGGCTTTAATTTTTTTATTTTAACGAGATGTTACTAACGTTTCATTTTTCTTTTTTTGTAGGTTGACAGCTTCCTGGAACCTGGAAAGAATTTTGAAAATAAACTTCAAAATTCTTTAACTTTTTATTATTTTGACGAAATGTTACTAATGTTTTGTTTTTCTTTTTTTTTTTATGTCCTGGGTTCCCATTTAAAGAACTTCAAAGAGGACCCCAGATATCTCCAAAACAGGTCATAAGTCACACTTTCAGCAGATTGACCCATTTTTCAGGGCTCAAAAAATCGTTTTTTGTAAATATCTCAGCATCCAGTAGTCCAATTTTGATGAACTGTTTTTTAAATTGTAGAGCTAATTGAGGGCTACAAAATAAAAAAAGTTCATTAAAATTGAATCACTGGATGCTGAGATATTTACAAAAAATGATTTTTTGAGTTTCAGCAAAAAGAGGTGTTTTTGGCCAAAAGTCCATTATAACCTTTATATTAGATATCCAGGTTCTCTTCAAAGGTAAATACTTTGAAGTTCTTTTTTTTACTTTCTTTAATGATCGTTATACTAATGATCATTTTCTTTATGTTTAGATTTTTTTTTTATTTGTAGATCTCTGTTGTTTATTGGAATCAAACCAACTGGAACAATGTCCAAACCATTAACAACATGTAAATTTGTAGTATAGAAAAAAGAGGTTAATTAGTGTAGTTTAATAATTAATTTGTACATACAATTTGTAATGCTTTTATTAAATAAATTAACACTCACATAAAATACAATATATAATGATTGTGGTGAACAGTGAATAATTTATTTTTTCATGAATTTTTGCAGAACTTCGTTCCTAAATCTTTTTGCAGAATTTAATTTTTGAAGATTTTTGCAGAACTTAGTTCTTGAAATTCTTCGCAGATTTAATTTTGAAGATTTTCGCAGAACTTTATTTTTTTGAAGTTCTGCACAGAATTTTTTTCTTCAAAGTCTTCCGGTAGAATTGCAGATCTGTGCAGAAATGGTGGCAAATGTTACCTGCAGATCTGCACAGATCTGCGCTTCAAAAAATTTCCTGATGCAACTTATCACAAAGTGACCTTTAACAAATTGTCACTTGGATGAAATGTGTAAGTTGTCTAAAGTCAATTTGGCCATAGACAAGTTGTCCTTTAAATTTTTTTCATTATAAATATCTCTCCAAATGGATGGGAAAGAGGGAGAGTGAGTTTCTTTGATAGTTTTAAGATAGTTTTTATTTAGAATCAAGACCTTTGGACCCTAAAACAAGGTTTTCTCTTGAAAAAGGTTGTTTTAGTGGAAATTCTTTGATTGGAATATTATTTTCGTGTGTTTGATATAATTTTGGTTACTACAGAGCACCGAGTAAGGCAGTAGTAAGAATTTTATTGAGATATCAACGCACTTTTAACATATCGGTAGATTTGTCCATCCTGAAATTATTAGGTTAAAATAAAGATTTTCCTGAACAGATCATGCTCAAATTGTATTGTAACACTAGAAAATCAGATGATGGGTTCACTAGTCGAAATAAGGCAAATCGGACATGTAAAAATCGGAAATAGTATCAAAATCAGCATTTCCGATTCATAGTCAATTAAAAATCAACCAAATTCGGCATGTCTGATTTATAGCCAAACAGAAATTTTAACATTTGATTTATACGTTAATATATAAAATATACTGAAATTTGAAATAACAAAAAATCGATATAAATTTAATCTGGCTTATCAATTAGTTAATCAATACTGAATTTAGACTTTATATAAACTATAAATTTTGAAACTTTATTTTTTTCTTTAAATGTTAAAGTTTCGAAGTTAATTTCAAGACGAATTTTTTTAGAAAAAAAAATTCTTTTTTTATCTTTAATTTCTAAACAAAACGGTTTTCAACGTTTCGAAATTTTTTTTCTGTTTAATTTTTATCAGAACATTAACTAATGTTCCAATTTTTAATATTTCTATTTTTACGAAATGTTTTTTAACATTTCATTTAATTTTTTTTTTACATTTTCAATCGGAACGTTAACTAACGTTCCGATTTTTTAATTATTTTTTTTGCGAAACTATTACTTTAAAAAAAACGTTTTCTAACATTTTTTTATATTTTTATATAGGAAATCGGTTCTGGCGTGTACCGATATTCCAGGTAAGTTTTGAAAAAAAATTTTCGGAACTTTATAAAAAAAATGTTTCTAACGTTTTTTTTTATACTTTTATATAGGAAATCGGCTCCAACGTGGACGCCGATATTCCAGATAAGTTTCATTTTCGAAACTTCTTTAAAAAAAAACGTCTTTTAACATTTTTTTATATTTAATTTATATTTAATTGTAGGGATATCGGTTCTGGCGCGGATACTGAATCCCAAAGATAAGTTTTGAATTTTCGAAACTTTAATAAAAAAAAAACGTTAATTTTAACGTTTTTTTTTGTAGGGATATCGGTTCCGGCGTGAATACCAAATCCCACAGATAAGTTTCGAATTTCAAAACTTTAATAAAAAATGTTAAATATTAACATTTTTTTTTATTTTTAATTTTAGGGAATCGGTTCCAGCGTGGATACCGAATCCCAAAGATAAGTTTCGAAAAAATTTCGAAACTTTAATAAAAAACGTTAAATATTAACATTTTTTTTATTTTTAATTTTAGGGAATCGGTTCCGGCGTGGATACCGAATTCCATAGGTAAGTTTCGAAAAATTTTTGAAACTTCTTTAAAAAAAACGTTTCTTAACGTTTTTTTTTATTATTTTGTTATAGGGAATCAGTTCCGGCGTGAATACCGAATTCCATAAAAAGTTTCAAATTTTCGAAACTTCTTTAAAAAAACGTTATTTTTTAACGTTTTTTTTTATTTTTAATTTTAGGGAATCGATTCCGGCGTGGATACCGAATTCCAAAGATAAGTTTCGAAAAAAAAATTCAAAACTTATAAAAAAACGTTTTCTAACATTTTTTTTTATATCTTTTATATAGGAAATCGATTCCGGCGTGAATACTGATATTCCATAGAAAAGTTTCGAAAATTTTGAAACTTTAATAAAAAAACGTTAATTTCTAACATTTTTTTATTTTTATTATAGGGAAATCAGCTCCTACTTGGATACCGAATTCCATAGGTAAGTTTCGAAAAATTTTCAAAACTTCTTTAATAAAAAACATTTCTTAACGTTTTTTATTATTTTGTTATAGGGAATCGGCTCCTACTTGGATATAGAAAAGTTTCAAAAATTTTCGAAACTTTAATAAAAAAACGTTAATTTCTAACGTTTTTTTTATTTTTATTATAGGGAAATCGGCTCCTACTTGGATACCGAATTCCATAGAAAAGTTTCGAAAATTTTTGAAATTTTAATAAAAAAATGTTAATTTCTAACATTTTTTTTATTTTTATTATAGGGAAATCAGCTCCTACTTGGATACCGAATTCCATAGAAAAGTTTCGAATTTTCGAAACTTCTTTAAAAAAATGTTAATTTCTAACGTTTTTTTATTTTTATTATAGGGAAATCGGCTCCTACTTGGATACCGAATTCCATAGAAAAGTTTCAAAAATTTTCGAAACTTCTTTAAAAAAAAACGTTTCTTAACATTTTTTTTATTATTTTGTTATAGGGAATCGGCTCCTACTTGGATACCGAATTCCATAGAAAAGTTTCAAAAATTTTTGAAACTTTAATAAAAAAACGTTAATTTCTAACGTTTTTTTTATTTTTATTATAGGGAAATCGGCTTCTACTTGGATACCGAATTCCATAGGTAAGTTTCGAAAAATTTTCAAAACTTCTTTAAAAAAAACGTTTCTTAACGTTTTTTTTATTTTATTATAGGCCAATCGGCTCTGGCATTGATTAAAGGTAAATTCGAAGTTGGTTTTAACTTCGAAACTTTTTAAAAGAAATGATTTATTAACCGTTTCTTTCTTTTTTTTGTAGGTTTCCACTTCGGACTTATATTGGATGGGTTAGATAAGTTTCATATTTTGAAACTTTAATTTTTTTTTTATTAAAGAAACTTTGAAATTAACAGTTTCTTTTTTGTTCATTTTTTTCATAGGTTTTTTGNTTTATATAAACTATAAATTTCGAAACTTTATTTTTTTCTTTAAATGTTAAAGTTTCGAAGTTAATTTCAAAACAAATTTTTTTAGAAAAAATAATTCTTTTTTTATCTTTAATTTCTAAACGAAACAGTTTTCAACGTTTCAAAATTTTTTTTCTGTTTAATTTTTTATCGGAACATTAACTAATATTCCAATTTTTAATATTTCTATTTTTACGAAACATTTTTTAACGTTTCATTTAATTTTTTTTTTACATTTTCAATCGGAACGTTAACTAACGTTCCGATTTTTTAATTATTTTTTTTGCGAAACTATTACTTTAAAAAAAACGTTTTCTAACATTTTTTTATATTTTTATATAGGAAATCGGTTCTGGCGTGTACCGATATTCCAGGTAAGTTTTGAAAAAAAATTTTCAGAACTTTATAAAAAAAATGTTTCTAACGTTTTTTTTTATACTTTTATATAGGAAATCGGCTCCAACGTGGACGCCGATATTCCAGATAAGTTTCATTTTCGAAACTTCTTTAAAAAAAAACGTCTTTTAACATTTTTTTATATTTAATTTATATTTAATTGTAGGGATATCAGTTCCGGCGCGGATACTAAATCCCAAAGATAAGTTTCGAATTAATTTTAACATTTTTTTTTGTAGGGATATCAGTTCCGGCGTGGATACTGAATCCCAAAGATAAGTTTCGAATTTTCGAAACTTTAATAAAAAAAAACGTTAATTTTAACATTTTTTTTGTAGGGATATCGGTTCCGGCGTGGATACCAAATCCCACAGATAAGTTTCGAATTTTCGAAACTTTAATAAAAAAAACGTTAAATATTAATGTTTTTTTTTGTAGGAATATCAGTTCCGACGTGGATACCGAATCCCAAAGATAAGTTTTGAAAAAATTTCGAAACTTTAATAAAAAATGTTAAATATTAACGTTTTTTTTATATTTAATTTTAGGGAATCAGTTCCAGCGTGGATACTGAATCCCAAAGGTAAGTTTTGAAAAAAAAATTCGGAAACTTATAAAAAAATGTTTTCTAACGTTTTTTTTATATCTTTTGTATAGAAAATCGGTTCCGGTGTGGATACTGATATTCCAGGTAAAGTTTCAAAAAATTCTGAAACTTTCTAAAAAAACTTTTTTTATATATAATTAAGCAGTATCAAGAAAAATTCGCGAGAATTTTCCTTGATACTGGTCCCATAGGATAGTTTCAAAATAATTTTTTTGAAACTATTAAAAAAAATGTAAATTAACTTTTTTTTATTTCTTTTGTAGGAAAACAGTTCCAACTTGAATACCAACTCCCATAGGTTAGTTTCGAAAATCTTCGAAACTTTAATAAAAAAACGTTAATTTCTAACGTTTTTTTTTATTTTTATTATAGGGAAATCGGCTCCTACTTGGATACCGAATTCCATAGGTAAGTTTCGAAAAATTTTCGAAACTTCTTTAAAAAAAAAGTTTCTTAACGTTTTTTTTATTTTATTATAGTCCAATCGGCTCTGGCATTGATTAAAGGTAAATTCGAAGTTGGTTTTAACTTCGAAACTTTTTAAAAGAAACGATTTATTAACCGTTTCTTTCTTTTTTTTTATAGGTTTTCACTTCAGACTTATATTGGACAGGTCAGATAAGTTTCATATTTTGAAACTTTAATTTTTTTTTTATTAAAGAAACTTTGAAANGAATAAATATTATTTTATTCTATTTTTAGTTATTATTATTATATATATATGTAATAAAAATTATTGTATTATCTGAATTTTATCTGAATTTATTTTGAATTATATCTGAATTTATTCTGAATTTTATAAATTAATAAATTGTATTTGACGCTGAATTTAGTAGTATTTGTTGATTTATATCCGATTTATATCTGATTTCTTATTCTGAATTATATCCGAGTGGCAACCACTCAGAACCTAAACGGAATATTGCCTTTTTAAAAAAATCGGCCATAATTGAGTTATAAATCAGATTAAAATCAGATAATCGATTTTTATCTGATTTGGACCATTTCGACTAGTGGTTGTCATCTGACTAAATGACCAGCTGAGTAAAAAATTTTTATGTTGCGAACCAAAATTATTAGATAAAACATAGTCGCGTAAAAACCCATTTCTCTTACAAAAAACCCATTTCTCATATTTCACTAAAATATTTAGCTTCCAGATTAACAAGTAGGTTTTTTTCGAATATATATCAATAAAAAAGAAAGAACCTATCAAAAAATTTTATATAACTTATTTTATTTGAATTTTTCAGGTATAATGGCTTCTATATTACCTCCTACTCCAATTTCGCCCATAAGTTTTACCGAAGATATTTTAGAATGCTCTATATGTAAAAAGACATTTAAATCTAAGCGAGGTTTAAGTCAGCATAAAGCAGTTATACGCCGATATAATTCTTCTTGGGTAGGCTTTTACAAGCTTCCAAAAAATTTTATAAACGAATTTAAAAAAACACTAGTTTTTTTAATTCATCGTCAACTTCCTTGTCATTTTACCAAAATTGGATTAAAGGCTGTCACTGTGGCCTGCACTGAAAGTCAGTTTTTTGCTACATTTGGTGGGAATATTCATCACTATTCTAACAAATCTCGTGTTCATAAGTGCATCTTTAGAGGGTCAGATGCATCAAGTAAGCTAGCGCAAGTCTTTGGTGATACAAATTGGAGAACCAAATTCTATCATGGGAATGAAGTAACTTCGGTGGTAACCAATCTTGATAATATAGATACAGAAGAAGAAAATCCTCTTGATCGGAAGCGAAAATTTAAAATTTATTCACAAAGAAACCCATGATATAAACGAGGACAAGTAATTATTGAATGAAAACCCTGACAAGAAAAGGATGTAAAAAGTAATAAATGTGAGGGTGAATTTTTACATATCCATTTCTGGATTACAAAAAAAAGAATAATGGATCATTAAGTAGATAAAATAAAAAAAAAGAAAAAAAGAAATGTAAAAAAATATTTTTTTTCAGGTAAAAATAAAAGAAAAACTTTTTTTGCATGAGTAATAGGTTCAATTATAGAGAAAGCCAGTAAATTAGATATCTCTTTTCACCAGATTGTATTAACATCTTCAGTTGATCAGTATTGAAAAGAACATATAATTCCTATTTCTTAAATATAGAAAACTTCAATAGACCAAATTATTTTTATTTTTTTTTCAGCTAATGCATATAATTACATGAATTGTATGTAGAAACTAGATTTGTATAAAATAAAAATATACATATTAAAATGACTTGGTTGTACAATCACCTAAGTTAACAAGCTATAATTTTGAATATACTAAAAAGTTTCGTTTGTGTTCAAAAAAGAATGGAACGTAGTTACACTCCTAAAATAAATAAAAGAAAAGATAAACAAAAACTTAACATTTTCATAAGAATTCAACCAGTATTGACAAAATTAATTTGACACATTCATCCAACTGTATCCAATGGAAATTGGTTCTGAAAAAAAGAAATAAATTAATAAAAGAATATATATACATATATAAAATTAAAAGTATAAAACCTATCTTGATTTTACATTTATCAAGTTCCAGAAAGCTGTCTCAAAAATATAATAAATGAGATGCACATTGTATATTGTGATTTCTTCTTTAAATTCCACTATATAAGTGCGATTTGAGTCCAGTCAATCTGGATATCTGATGAGCTATCCACCAAAATGTGGATTACGGATTGATCAGATCGCCTACAAAAAAATAAGAAATTAATCACTAAAAAACATTTCTCAAAACAAATAAATAAGAAAAAAATCCTGCCCATATCTACTTACACTCCCGTTTTCCATTAAAGTTTTAAGTCCAGTTTGTTAAAGCCAGAATTCCTGCAAAAAAGAAAGAAACATCAATACATTTCTTAAAAAATAAAAGAAATCCAATACATTTTTCAAACAAGGAAACAAAAGAATTCCCACCCATACATACTTGCACTCCTGCTTTTTATTAAAGTCTCAAAGTCCAGTTTAGAAGCTTGTTAAAATTACAAAAAAGAAAAGAAGAAACGTTAATATGTTTCTCAAACCAAATAAATAAACCCTCTCATACTTACTTCACTCATCCTGCTTTCCATTAAATTCTCAAGTCTAGTTCGTTAAAGCTGGCATTCCTACAAAAAAGAAAGAAGAAACATTAATACGTTTCTCAAATTAAAACAACAAAACCTCCCTCTCATATCTAGTTATACTTTCACCTTCATTAAATTCTCAAGTTCAGTTCATTAAAGCTGGTATTCCTACAAAAAAAAAGAAGAAACGTTAATATGTTTCTCAAATCAAACAAACAAAACCTCTTTCTTATACCTCCGCCTTTCATTAAATTCTCAAGTCCAGTTCATTAAAGCCAGCATTCCTACAAAAAAGAAAGAAAATGTTAATACATTTCTCAAACAAATAAATAAAATATATATATACTCAATATACATGCTCATTCTTCCATTATACATTTAAGTTTCTACAAAATAAAGTAAGTTTATCGTCGATTGTCTAAATGAATATATATTTTAAAGTTTTTTTTAAGAAAAAAGGTTTTTTTTTTAAAACAAAAAAAAAAAGATTTTTAAAATGAAATAAAAAAAAGTTTTTTTTAAAACGAAAAAAAATTTTTAAACAGAAATTTTTTAAACCGAAAAAAATATTTAAACTGAAAAAAATTTTTTTTAGCAAATAGGCTTTTTGTTTGTAACCAAAAAAGGTAATATTAAACAATACACTTACTATTTATAAAAAACTTAAATTATAAGTTGACGTATTTAATACTATAAATAGATTTGTTCTTTATTTATATAGTTATAAAGTATAATCAACAATAATAGTACGGATATAAATAAATTTGAGTATCACGATACTGGAAAAAATTTTTTTTTTTATTTTTTTATTTTTTATTTTATTTATGACGGAAAAAATAAATAAATAAAAAAAAAATAAATAAATTTTATTTTTTTTCATCTTATTACGTTTACATATTTTTTATTTTTATTTTTAAAGAATATTCTTATAAATTCTTAAAATTATTTTTTATTTTGAAATTTTATCATACTGTATTACACAGAATTTTAACAATGCCAAAAGTTAAAACTAAAAAAACTAGCGAAAATATTCCTAAAGAAATTACTGAATACCCCAAAACAGATGTTATATTATATATTGATGGCAGACAGAGCTATCATTATAGAGTTAAAAAAGAAGGTCTATATCTTCAACCTCCAATTTTAGCTTACTTTCAAGGGAAAAATAAATATAAAATTCCAGATTCTTATTGTGTTGAAACTACCTGGGGTCAAGGTAATAACAAGCAAACAGTAGAATATTCTATCAATTATATAAGAGAAAAGCCATTTTTTAAGGTTATGTATAGGTTGAATTTTTCAGAAGATGTTTGCTCAAACACGTCTCCAACAGCAGCAGCAAATGCCATTATACGAGTAAGTGTTATTAAATTTTTTACTGCTAGAATTGAATTAATTATTAAAATATTTTTTTTTTAGAAACTTTTTCCTAACAATGAAAAGACATTAATGTCAGGAATACATCTTTTTGGAATTCACTTAGAAACATTAAAGCAAGCCAGAGAAAGTAAAAGGGAAAGTAATAGTAATATTCAACTAAAACAAATAAAACCAATTGAACATTGTGGCAAATCAATAATATATAAAAGACAACGCAAATTTGGGGATCAGTTGAAAGAACAGGTTCAAATTGAAGGAGCTAAGATTTATAGCAAGGATCAAGTAATTTTCAAGCAAATATCATATAATGTTAAGCATATGGGCTTTCAAATTGCTTATGGATCAAAGGATGATAGAGAAAAGGAAAAAAAACTCACTTCAATAGTACAAGTAATTGACCAAAATTATATGTCTTGTGAGAGTTATAGGGCTTTAGCTGCAGTGGAACCTGATTTAGAACGTGAATGGATAGTATCTGAACAACGACTTAAAATAACAAAAAATATGAATCAGAAAATTGCAATTAGTCTAATTAATATTCCAATTATTCCAACTTTAGACGAATTAGATTTTGTTGAAAGTTCATATATTTTTGATGAAAGGATAACTGAAATTAAAAACATTACAAAAGAAGGGCATCGTAATGCAAAAGATATTCTAACATATATTGTACCAGCTCTCATCCTTAAAGGGGTATTGGATGTGAGTAATCCAATAATTCATTTACGTATATCTGGGGATGAACGTAATGTGGAAAGGAAAATAAAACAGGTTATGATCACTATAGCGATTTTGAATGATGAACAAAACATTCACAAACCTGATCATCACTATACAACCATTCTTTTTCCAGGAATAGAGAGTTATGAACTTTTGGAAGTTATGATGTTACCATTCATTCAAGAACTAAATGATCTTAAAAATTATGGTTTAAAAATTAATAATATAATTTGGAAGTTTGAGTTGTACTTTAGCTCTGACTGGAAGTTTCTGTCTATATGTCTTGGATTTAATGCAGCTAATTCATATTATTTTTGTCCGTGGTGTCAGATATCCAAGCATGACCAAATTAATAATCAAACTAATTGGAAAATTAGTAAAAAAATGGAAAAAATAAACAAATATCTAGGTCATAGTAAAAAGCCACTCTTTGATATGATTTCTTTAGATCATTGGATTCCAGATGAGCTTCATATTATGCTCTGAATTTTTGATCGTCTTTGGAGCTTAGTCTTGTTAGAATTAAAGATATTGATCAATTTGATAACATATGTCATAATGAAATTGTGCAAAAAATGAACAGAATTGGAGTTCATTTTCAATTTTGAAAGAGAATGGATCTAATACGTGGAATTATACATCATTAATGGGTAATGATAAGTTAAAAGTTCTAAAAGATTTTGATTTAGGTCAAATATTACTACCTTCACGAGCTATAAAAATTTGGGAGTTGTGGGATAGATTCAACCTAATTTACTCCAATTTTAAATTAAAAGATTATGATCCACACCAGTTTAGCAGAAGACTGGCTGGAATTGTTTTTAACTCCAGATAGAGTTATTCCAAATTCAAATCGCATTGAAAAAGGATTGTACAGTCCAAGCGCAATTACTCCATACATACATGTTCTCATGTATCACATATCTGAGTTTATGGAAATTCATAAGCAATGGGATGTAAAGACATTTTCTTGCGCGCCTGTAGAAAAAAAAAATCATCAACAAGTTACTTATTATTTTAGACAATCTTTTAAAGGTGGTGGTAGTAAGCATAAGTCAGTAATAAAAGAGATTCTAGAGTATGAAAGTAGATCTCTTTTTTACCTATTTAATGATGTTGTAACTTTTACACCAAAACCAAAAAAACTTAATATTTTTTAAAGTAGTGACCGATACATGTATGTATATATGTTGATCAATGTATATATGGTAGTTATTCCGTTTTGTCCATACATATATGTTTATTGCAAATCATGTATCACAATTGTCATATAGGTCACTCCGGTCACTCCACTAAATTTTATTGGCAGAAATCTTGTGACTTAATTTTTATGCAGTTAATTTGATTTTAATAGATTCAAATAGAGGTAAATTTTTTGATGTCTTTTTTTATTTGAGAACATTATTAATAATACTCTTTCTTTTTATTTTTAGGAATACTTTGGACTTCAATATGAACCTTGAAATAGCAAGTTGGAAGAGTGAGTGTCCATTTTTTTTGTTTCAGTATCTTTTTTGTTAACGCAATTATTCTTTCTTCTTTAGAACTTTGATATGGACTTAGTAAAATTGCAAGTTGAAAAGGTGGGTATCGTGTTTTTCATTCTAATGTCTTTTTCTTTATTTGAGAACCTTGTATACATTATTTTCTTTTTCTTAGAAACACTTTGCACTTCGGTATAGACCTTGTTTGAAAGGTATGTTTCACATTTTTTTTTATTTCAGTATTTTTTTCTATTTGAAAATGTTATTAATTATATTTTTTTTTACTCTAGATATACCTTGGACTTCAGTATAAATTTTCACAAGTAGTTTGCGTCTTTTTTTAATCTTAGAGCGTTATTAATATTCCTTCTTTCTTTTTTTAAAAAGCTTTTGGTTGTGTTTCTTGATTTGATTCTTAAAATTTAACCTTGATCATGTCTCTTGATCTTAGCTTGTTTTGTACTTCTCGTAGCTGGTTAAAATATTATTGTAATTAGGGGTTATCTTTAGGTTCAACAATATAAGTAATTTCATACTAGTTGGATGATTTTTTTATTTCATATTACTTCTTTTTATTGTTGGAATTCCTAAATAAAAGAAAAAAAGAGTAAGTTGATGTTTCCAAATTTAAAAAAAAACACAAAATACCAAATAAAAAAAATAAAACAAACACACACTTAGCAATTTCAAACTCGTAGCATATGTGATCATGTGAAATTGATCACTTAAATGCACAAAAAGATATCAAAAATATCATGCGCAGTAAGTGCATCATCCCTATACACCACTATTTCATGTGATTGTATAATCGCAGTGCGTCATATTCGTCATAAAAATATTTGGCGTTTTTACTATAAGATCTGAGCATGATACACTGGTCAAAATTGATGCTATCGGGTACATATCGGGTACCTATATATCAGTGACTAATCAGATACATATCGGACATTTATTACATATCGGGTACCCAATATGTAACATATCAAATATGCCT
>QZLH01000798.1:58798-83900 GCA_003833135.1 Oehlia diaphana | reverse complement strand
TTTTTTTTTTTTTTTTTTTAAATTTTTTTTTTTTTTTTATTTTTTTATTAAAAAAAATTTTTTTTTTTTTAAAAAAAGAGAAAAGGGTAAAAAAAAAAAACTTTTTTTCAAAAAAAAAAACCAAAAAACGTTAGCTTCGCTATACTCTAACATTATATAAAATTAGTTGAGACTTTTTCATCCCAAATTTGGACTTATGGTTAGATTAAAATGCAAAATCTATACTATTTGTCGGAAGAAAAGGTAGCAACTTCTTTCGCATGACAATGAAATTCTGGCTATTATAATAATATATTCCAGCATAGATCTTTATATTAAAACATTAATCAATTACAAAATATTAATTATTTTATAAATTTTAAAAATATACAATTTGAACTTTAAATACTTCAAATTCTATAACACGTGAATCATTGATTTTTCTAATTCGCTTCTCATAATCCTTTTTTTCACAACTAACTTTTAATTCATTATCAAAAGTTTGATATAAAAGCAAATCTTTGTCACCAAATAATGGTCCGAAACCATCATATATAGAACAATTTAATATAGCCTTCTTTTCATTCTTTACGCGACTTAATATATAATTTTCAATATCATTATTATTAAAAGCAAATATAAAACTATCTTTAGTAATTCCATAATTACCGTCAGTCTTCCATTTAATCGGATTAAATCCTCCAAGAATTTCATTATTGTCATCAACTTTAATAATTGTTACTGTACGAGATTGATTATCGCAAATTTTATGAAAATTTTCAAATCTGTTATGTAATTCAATAGGTCTATCACGAGTGTCACGATATAATAATTTGAATTCATAAGAAGACATCAACTTTTCTTTAATTTCTAATTTATCAATCCATTTTGAAATTAATTCAATATGTTGCAATGTAATAATTTCAGAATTAATTTTTGTTGAATGGTCATCACTAATATCTTGAGGCACACGAGGTACTGATTTTTTTCTATCATTATTCAAAAAGTAATTTAATAAATCTTCACGTAATTCTTTTGGTAAAATTTTCTTATAAGGTAATACTTTTTGTGAAAATTCTTTTGAATCTAGATTATAGAATTTAATAAAAGGAATAAATTGTCGTAAGATATTCTTTAAATTATTGAAATCTTCTTTTGAAAAATTTGTAGGATCAGATGGAAATTCTGGATTTTGAGAAAGTCCCCATTTAATCACATGTTCCCAAATTTGAATTTCACCCATTTGAAGATTATCATTTTGAATAAGCGTAACTAAAAGATTTTCTGGGATTGAAGAAAATTTTGGAGAATCAAATATCTTATTTGGATCTTTTAGAATTAAATCAGTACAATACTTTTGAAGTCTTAGTGAAGAATTATTTTCAAAACTTGTTTGATATATCAAACCAAAATTTTGTTCCATCCAATTTGATTGATTTTCAATCAAAAAGGATTCTAAATAACGTATTAATTCTTGTAGGCCAAGTTCATTAGCAACAATAAGGACCTTAATAATATCTGTAATATTATATTCTTTTAAAGAAATTATTCCTCCATAGATATACCTAAGTAAAAACGATAATAAAATTAGTAATATAATAACAAAATTTTTAAAATTATTCGTTAATTCTTTAATACCTTAAGATTATTTGAAAAATTTCTGGTAAAATATTTGGTAATTTAATATGATTCAAAATATCATCATCTTTCTTTTTATTAGTTGATAAAATTCTCCGCAAATAAGGAGAACGATAATTTAAAATTACCATATGAGCGCGAAATATTTTTACGTCAGGATCATTACCAACTTCAATTGTAATATCATAATATTCTTCATCGTTTAAAATTTCGATTAAATTTTGTGATAATTTCGACAAAAGTTTAGTATCATCCATTATAGAAAATGAGAATTCCTAAAAAAACCAATTTTCAAACCTTAAATATACTTTATTTTCGAACACAAGGTTAGTCGATTAATCCTTATTTAACATTTAATCAGGATTTAACACGTGGCAGTCGTGAGTCGTGACAGTATAAAACGTCGCGATCACATGATCCAGAACTAGATTTTCTATTGGTTGGGCTTAATAATTTGTACCGCATACAATATCTATTGGGTTATACGCTACCAAGAAAAGCCTTCCTCTATAAATGTGTGAAAATTAATAAACGTTTGTAGGCTAAAGATATATTTAGCGAATAAAAAAACAATTATTTTTTTTTTTTGCGCTCCTTCTTACACTAAAAATTTCGGTCAAGATATCTAGTAATTTAAAAGTTTTACCATTTTTCCTTTTAATTATTAAATTTCGACTAGTAAATGACAATTTAATATATTCGTTGAGCACAAAATATTATTATACTTATCATATTATCAATTTCAATATATATCAAACTATTTTCAGTAGATTTCGAGCAGATTGTATTTCTTTTTTCTTTAACGCAAAATTATTTGACACCATATACAGATCGCGCCATAAAGTTAATGGTATCAGGTGATCTTTGTTTTAATGACATTTCTTGTGATTGGTTATTATGCTAATTGTGCTAACTTGAAAAGGAAGGAAAATTTTATTAATTTAGTTAGCTCTTACGCGCTAAGTATAAGGTGTGTTTTTATATATTGATATTGAGTTAATATTGATATTGAGTTTAATATTGATATCAAATTGATATTGAATCAATATCATACGAACAGTGGTCATTTATATAGAGAAAAAAAAAAGATTCAGAACATGATGATCCGAATCAGCTGAAGTTAGATGTTTAAATCCTCTATTGTATTTTTTTGGTAATTTGGTAAAATAAAAAAAAAATTAGAAATTAGTAATAAACCCAGAACCAGAATAAATTGTTTATGTATATTTTTGATAATTTGGTAAAAAAAAATTTTAACTAAAAATTAGAATAAATCCAGAAATGTACTAACGTAAAATTCTGATTGGAATTGTATTTTTATAATTTGTATTGATGTATTTTAAAGGTTTTTTAAGGTCTATTGTTCAATTGTTATCAAAATAGAAATATAATCCATTGATTTTAACGCCAAATAATTAAAATTTTTTTGATCAGTATTTAATTAGCCAGGATTGTATTAGAATCGGGTGGTATGATCATCAAGAATCATTTTGAACGTACATGTGATTCTGATGAATTTCTGATGATCACTAACTTTAATTTTGAACGCCAATTAATCACACTAACTGAAATTGTATTTAAATTTTAAAATCAGACGAAGTTTTATTGTTCAGTTATTAATAGAAAATAGTCCAAAAAATATGCCAAAATATTTAATATAAAAAAATTCTGATCATCATTTAATTAACCAGAATTATATTAAAATTAAAGAATATATGATAACAAAGAAATTGAAGATAATGGTGGAAATGATGAGGAGCCAACAAATATTTCAACCAGAACAAGAAAAATTTTTAAAAAAAAAATTAACTTTAATTACTGAACATTATATATTATTATAATGTACATAACTACAATTTCCCTTAATTTTTATTTTGGTACTTTTTTTTTACTGATAAAAAATTACATTAATTGATTTATTGAATAAATGATAAATTTACAATTAACTCTGCTTATTTTTTTATTTATATAATATAAAATATGAGAATATACTCACCTGTCAATGTGTATTATATTATTATATAATTTCTAAATAAATTATTCTATTTATTTTACAATACTTCATTTTAAAAAACAAATTGAATCATCAAAATTTGTAATCTTTAATGTACTCTTAGTAAAGGCCAGCCTCCGGCTGGCTGTGGGCATGACTCTAGTTATTAATTAATTAATTAGAAAATTATAGTGTGATATCACGAGATTTAGGTATATTTATCATTATGTTTTCTTTGACCAATTACTACTATTTAATATTAATTCTTCTTATTTATTGATTATTGATTAGCCGGTTATAATAATAAAAGACTATAAAAATATTTCTTACAGCATTTCGTTTATATTTATGGCAAACATTTAATAAATTTCAAAAGTGAATAAAAAAAAACGCGGAATATTTTAATAAAATATCATTGGCATCTCTTTTAAAAAAAGTTATTATCACCTGATCACCAACGTTAAGGAATATGATCGGAAGGACGAGATAAGAAACATGTTTAATTTATAATAATGAATAAATGCCAGTTACAGTACTTTTTGGAAAATTTATAATCACTATATCAAATACTTATAATTTTGATATGATAATATAGCCGAATATTTACTATTAAATTCTTTTGTTCATTTCTACTTTAAAAAAAAAAAAAGATAAAAATATTTTTAATATTTTAATTATTTTTTCTTGAAAAAACGACAAGATTTTATGATCGATTTTTGTAATATTTTGAGTTACACTGAATTTGCAGAATAGAGTTTTTTAACAAAATATTGCAATAATAAATTAAACATTTTGAAAAGCACGTCCAAAAGTGATATCGTATAATATAATAAAGAAAAATAAATTACGGTATATTTTATTAAGAAACTTTAGAAATTTTAATTTTACAGACTACAAAATTCAATTGATTATATCATCAAATTTACAATATAAAAGTGAAAGCAATTTTATAGATTTCTATTTATAAAGAAATCTGAGATAAGGAAATGACCAGTGTTATAACAACGAATTAACCCATTTATTTAGCTGTAATTACGGATTATCTTTATAGCAAAACTCTACAAGATTAGTTTCCTCAAAAATAAGTCTTGTTCTTGATATATTTCTGAAATAAGATTATAAAGAAATGAGAAATTAAAGAAAATTTATATATTCAATCACATATTTGTAAAAAAAAAAAAAAAATGTTTATAGTTTTGGAACGAGAATAATAATATTCATAATTTATTCTAACTACAAAACTACAAATAAATTGTTTTAGCCATAAATGTGGTGTACCGCCTTGAAAATAAACAAGAAATATTATAGACAATATGTGTCGAATGTATCGTGCATAATCAGTTTCAGCTCATTTTTTTTTTCCAATAGATTAAAAACTTCTGATTCATATGATTTTATTAGAAAAATTGTACACAACCATGTGTTAATACTTGTTACGATTGTTACGCCTCGAATGCTTAATTACATACATAATAAAAAGCGTAATTTGATATCAAAATTATTTACGTAAATCACATGATTTTCCAGCAGTAAAAGCCATACGTTTAGTAAATCATTTGAGTTGATAAAATTTTTTTTTTATATGTATGATATCCAGGACCAATATATAAATAAACCTTTTGGTATGAGTTTGTGAGTAGCCAAATCCTAATTAGCATAGAGTAAGGGCTTTAACTGCATTACAACCTTCTCAATTTATGGACGAAATCAGTGGCGCTTATTTCTTTTGTAGGACCCAAGATTAGTTGAATTTGGTGTGTAAGGTGATAGTGGCGTGTCTGTAGGATGATGGTTTGTTTGTTAGTTTAATTTTTTTATTTCTTTTTATTTCGGTGTCTATTGGTTTTTTTTAGCTCCCGCTTTTTTCCCATCCCCATTATTTAGTTTTATTTTATAATTCATTTTATATGTACTCGTATGCTTGACAAATAAAAAAAAAGAAAAACCAATATATAAATAGGTAACAAGAGATTGGCGCTCATTACTATTAGCGAAATTCCGCCTGGCATTATCCAAAAAAGGAAGGATATAGTGCAATTATTTTTTTTTTCATTATACGTAAACTCTGTATTGTTACCTTTTTACGAGGTCCTATTGGTGTTAAAATAACCATTATGTTTAAATGGACATTGGTGCCTATAACCATTATCTAAGCATCAAGGTAACAGGGCGATCAAATTTGTACTAGTACTGTATAACCTCTTACCCTAATAAGGACGTGCAGATTAACAATCACAATAGCAAAAAAAGTTGAATTTTCACGTTAAAATCTTATTTAAAGAGATACCTTATTTTTTTCACACATTTTTATTTTTCAAAAGAAAAAATTCAAGAAAGATGAGTACTCAAATCCTCACTAAAAAAATTAATCTTGAGAATGATTTTAAAGAACATATCTTAGTAAATGATAATATTTCTCGGGATTTTCGTAATACAACTGTACATGCCATTTCAGTCGATTACGATGAACCTCCGTCAATCAATAAATCCGTACTTAAACACACGATGACTTCTCATGGTTTAACTGCTGCAATTTTTCATGCTTACAACAATCATCAACATTTACTCTTAACTCCTGATGATATTTGGTTAACTATAGCACAAGGAGTAAGTCAACATATTAATTATAATGCAGAAAAATTTCGTTATCGCTTTGTTAATCATGAAGGTAAAAAAGAGATTGGTGTTATTATTGATGGAATTTTGTTTCATAAAAATTCACGCCTTGAAGGAAATTGGCCTGAAGTAGTAAATTTGTTAGTTGTGAAAACTGATCAAGCTGTAGAAAAAATTGATGTAAAATCTCTTTTAGAATGTGACTTTTCTACAACAACGAAAAATTCTCTTACTGCTAGTCGAATCGTTCTTTTAGATATGCTTAAAGAATATTTTTCTTTTAAATGTTATGCTACTTGTGGAATTCCTAAAGTTACTCTTGAAGGTACTTTAGAAGATTGGTTAAAATTACAAGAGAAAGTCGTTCAATTACGTCAATTAGACTTAGATATGGATTTTTGGTTGGATAGGTTGGATCCTGTTGTATGGAAATTGGTTGAAACCTATAAAGGTAATGTTGATGAAGAATTTTGGTCAAAAATAATTTCAAAACAAAGTTTTTTTTCTGGCCCAAGTATTATTACGGGATGGGTGACGGCCCTTTATCCATATAAAATAGATGGAAAAAAATTAGTTAATGATTCACTTACTCCAGATGACTTTCCTAATGGAAGAGTTGAAGTACCATTTACGACTAATACTGGATTATACTTAAAGTTTGTTGCAGGATTTTTAGGTGCGCAACAAAAATCTTTTGAAAATTCTAATGAATTAGTTGTTACACCAGTAATTGGTTGGTTTGTTATTGATGATAAAACTGCGAAAGAAAATGAAGAATCTAAGCTTTTAGGAAGTTAATTAATGAGATATTTATGTAATTTATATCCAATTTTTTTTTTATTATAATTACGGATCAATAAAAATTTCTTAGTTCTTAGTTCTTCTTATTCTTCTTACTCAATAAACAAAATTTATTTTACTATAAAAGTTCTACATTAAATTTTGATAAATCTTGTTTAATACAATGTACGAGTACATGAGATTATAGAGATTCGTCACTTGGGTTGATAATTTCGACCTTTTATCAAGGAACTTGTATTTAACATCATATCTCGTCTCTTGATTTGCTTACGCTGTCGCCGATGATCTTTTTTTAGAATTTAACAATTAGCTATTCTGCCTATTCATAAGGACCGATGTGACAGGAAGAATACATGAAATAATTTCAATTAGATGAGCCTATAATTATTTTATTTATTTATAACTGAATGAAAAAAGACATTTTCTGTCTTGTCTTTGTTAACATTTTATTTAATATTAATATTTTCTTTTATAATAATACCTTTACTTTCTCCGGTTACAAAGATTTCCGTGATCTTGAATAACCATTTTTTTATTGGTATACTTCTAACACGATTTCTTAACGATTTTTTTTTTTTTTTAAAAAAAAAAAAAAAGCTCTGGATGGTCATCTAATATATATTTAAAAAAAAGGAATATTGTCAGTAAAATCACGTGCCTTATGAAAAACGCGTTTTATTAAAGAAATAAATTATGTACGTGGGTAACAGAACATGATAAAGTTTTCTTTTTAACGAATTCGGACAAATCACAACAAACATTCTGAATCTCTTCATTCAACGTTAATTGATTTTTCTATGGGCAGTGTATGGGCAGCCCAAAAAATTATTACTACGCATTTTTTTCAGGGCCAGAATTATGATAATTTCGGTCAGTATTCAAAAAAGGCAATAGATTTCCACCAGGTATTATCTATAAAAGAAAAGATCTTCATTATTTTGTACACAGACCTTGTCGGTTAAGAACCTTTGACCAACCGTTCTGACCGACCGTTTGATCTAAAATTAGAGGTCGGATCAGTCGGTCAAGAATCTAAACGCCGTGTTTTCTTATTACAGCTGATTTCATAATGTACGGGATTTTAAATATATATTGTCCTTAAGCTACATTATGAACTAATGATCAGAGATAGATAATTTATACACTTTGCAAATTTTAAAGAACTCGGAAATATTTGATATAAAATAAAATTATACGCTTATTTTGAAGTGCTATTCCGAAAATGGTGGTATAATTTTATCTTATTTTGAGTTTTACCGAATATTTCTGAGTTCTTTAAAATTTGTTAAGTGTCCCGTACATTATGAAATCAGTTGTAATATGTGATTTGATAATAAAAACGTTCTCGCAAACGTTTCGCAACGTTTTTTTTGATTATTTTAATAGAAAACGTTGCGAAAACTTTTTTATTGAATTTTTCATAAAAAAGAAACGTTTTCGTAAAAACGTTGTGAAACCGTTTTTTTTATTAATAATTTAAAACGTTGCGGACTGATAATGAATTGGTAAATGATCGGTTAAAGGATCGGTCAAACGGTCGGTCAGAAGGTTTTGACCGACCGATATTGGTCATGGTCATGACCAGTCATAACCAGTTAATGACCGATCCATAATCTACAATCACGTTACAGCTTATTTCATAATGTAAGGGACACTTAGCAAATTTTAAAGTACTCTGAAATATTCGGTAAAGTTCAAAATAAGATAAAAATTATACCACCATTCTCGGAATACGGTAGTACTCCAAAATTAGCTTATTTTACATAAAGCTTTACCGAATATTTTCGAGTTCTTTAAAATTTGCTAAGTGTCCGTACATTATGAAATCAGCTGTATTCGTTGAAAAATGAGGCGCGGTTTATTAATTTTACTGCTCCATTCGAAAGTTAAATGACAAACGAGAAAGGATTCGAGTTAGTTAATTAAAGAGAGAGAAAATATTACTCTTTACCATTAGTCTGCAGTTGCCAATTAAAGAGAAATTAGAAATATTTATTTTATTTTCTTAAATTTATTCTTTAAAATTTCATTTATTTACTTGAAAAATGATATTATGCTTAAATATAAGCACTTTCAAAATAAATAAATTAAAGTTCTATTAAAATGTTTTTATGTGAATATTCCAAAAAATTCTATAACTAACCAATAATTAATATAATCCATTATAATGTAAAATATAAAATATAAATATAAAAATAAACAATCACGAATATCAAAAGTGGGATGAAAATAAAGTCCATTCGTCCATACTCCCAACCTACATACCTAAAAGAAAAGTGAAGACCTAATAAAGAGAAGATTTTCATAAACCAAGAATATTTTCACCCGATAGGTCTTCTCTTTGATTTTTTTTTATTTGATAAACATATACATCAATTTTTGTTGAATTTAGATAACGGAACCACCTGAAATACTTCAAATTCCTCTACAAAACATGAATTATTGGTATTTCTAATATGCCTTTCATAATCATTTTTGTTACAAATAACTTTTAATTCATTATTATAACTATTTTTTTTTAAATATAAATCTTTATCACCGAAAGATGGACCAAAACTGGTAAAGAAACTACCATATATAGCTTTCGTTTCATTCATTACACGACTTAAAATATGATGCTTTGTACCTTTATCACCAAAAGCAAATATAAAACTATCTTTAGTTACGCCATAACTATCATTAAATTTCCATTCAATTGGGTTATACCCTCCAATAATTTCGTTACTATTTTTCATTTTAATAACTAATATAGTATGAGATTGATTTTTACAGATTTCATAGAATTTATCAAATCTAAACGATCCACTTAATCCATCACGAGAATCACGATATAACGATTTGAATACATATGAAGTTTTTAATTTATCTGTAATTTCTAATCTATCAATCCATTTTGTAATTAATTCAGCGTGATGAAATGTAATAATTTTAGAATCAATGTTTTTTGAATAAATTTCTTTCTCTTTAATTATACGAGGTATCGATTTTTTGCTATCATTATCCAAAAAATAATCTAATAAATCTTTATATAATTCTTTTGGTAAAATTTTTTTATAAGGTAATACTTTCTTTAAAAATTCTTTTGAATCTAAATTATAGAACCTAATAAAAGGAATACAATGTTGTAAAGTAATCTTTAAAGAATTGAAATCATCTTTAGAAAAATTTGTAGGATCAGAAGGAAGTTCTTGATTTTGTGCGAGTCCCCATTTAATCACATGTTCCCAAACTTGAATCTCACTCATTTGAAGGCTATTATTTTGAATGATTGTAATTAATATTTTTTCTGGAATCGAAGAAAAATTTAATGAACTAAATATTTTATTTGGTTCTTTTGAAATTAAATTTATACAATATTTTTGAAGTTCTGAGAAAGAATCGTTTTCAAAACTTGTTCGATATATCAAATCAAAATTCTCTTCCAACCCATTTTTTTTATTTTCAATTAAATAAGATTCCAAATAGGGAATTAATTCTTGAAGGCCAAGTTCATTAGCGGCGACCAAAATTTTTATGATATCGGAAGTATCATATTTTTCAAAAGTTAGTATTCCCCCATAAATATATCTGAAACAAAAAAATAAAACCGGTTGTTAAATTAAATGATACGTAAAATAACAAAAAAAAAAAAAAAAAAAAAGAAAACAATATATTTTCATACTTTAATACTATATGGAAAAATTCAGGTGAAACATTTGGTAATTTAATATATGTTAAATTTTCATCATTCTTTTTATTATTAGTCGACAAAATTCTTCTCAAATAAGGAGAACGATAATTTAAAATTACCATGTGAGCACGAAATATTTTTACGTTAGGATCATTACCAACTTCAATTGTAACATCATAATATTCTTCATCATTTAACATTTCGATCAAATTTTGTGATAATTTCGGTAAAAGTTTATTATCGACCATTATTTTTAATAAAAGGAAAACATGAAGAATTTAAAGGAAAAAAAAAAGCCCTTTTTAAATATATATTTTTTCTGTAGGAGTTTACACGTAACGTCGTAAACGATCGTGTAATTACGTGATTATGATGTAATATGCAGCTGCGACCACGTGATACAAAATTAAACATAAAAAATTGCAAATCGGCAAAAATATTAATTGTCTAGCCAAATCCGAACTCTTAATTAATTACGCCATATTACTAATTTAGTTACGCCATGTTAAGTCATATGTTGTAAACGGAATGTTTATTGCGCAATGTGCATAATAAAATTACGTCTAATATGTTGAAGACAAATTTCTTAAATAGTGCAAGTTTTGCTTATTATATCGAATTTTAAGTTTGGCACAAGATTTTTATAAATTTTGAATAGTCACACATGATATTTATGAATAAGTGAACAACGTTTCCTTTTATATAATTAGACTTCTCTTTTACTATCTATCTCTCTATTCTATTTTACTTGTAGTAAAATAAATACAAGTAAAATAAATTATAGATGACTTGCGAAACATCATAATTTAAATGAATCTGAATTTGAGATTTATTAAATTGATTCAGTTATAAATAACTTTTATTATAAAATAATGCGCCATAGCTGATAGGTACTGTACATCAAGTTATTACGCTTTTGTATCTGTAACAAATGTTTAATGGTTATTACGCTTTTGTATCTGTAATAATGTTTAATGAAATAAACAAATAAATAAATAAATAAATACTAGTGAAATTCGATAAACCGGATCTATCGGTTTATGCGATATTCGGTATATAGCGAAAAATTTTAAAAATTTTCTCACGCTAATAAAATTAATGTTATAAGTCATAGTGGGCATGAAAATGTTTATTAAATTGATTCAGTATAACTTTTATTCTAAAATAATGCGCCATAGGTACATTATTTGTGATACAAGCACAAGTTATTACGCTTTTGTATCTGTAATAATGTTTAATAAAATAAACAAATAAACAAATAAATAAATAAATACTAGTGAAATTCGAAACCGTCCGGTTAAAACTGTGTATATTAATCTTATTAGTGTGAAAATTTTTAAAATTTTTCGCTATATCGAATATCCCGATAAAGTCATAGAGGTGAATATGAAATTTTAATTACTTTGGCCAGAATTAAGATTATTATAATTCCGGCCAAAATTATCACGTTAATTGGTTCATGATCTCGTGATACGATATATCGAGTCATTTTTACTATAACTGGTTAGAAATTTGATCCGTTATAGCGGGCGGGCGGGCCCTTTTTGACTTGTCCAATTGGTTTTTTTAATTGGACTATTTTGGACTGTCCAAAACCAGTTTTGAACATAGTTTTGTACAGTTTAAAAACTGTTCAAAAGTTCTAATATTCATCAACTGAAACTAAAATAAAACATAAATGTAGTGTTGGGATGTTAAAAAAAAGTAAATATTTAATAAATGAAACGATAAAAAATTCGACGCGTACGCATAGAAAAGCAGCTGATCTCAGAAGTCAAGGTTATATATGCTAGCTCTATATAGGCGAAGTTTTTTTATTAAAATTAGACCACTGGTTGCTTTGTTCTTAATATTATATGTTTTTTGCTCTTTTATATAGAAAGTTAAAATTACATCCTTTTTCTTCGAGATTTCAATAAGTATATACTAAAGATTTTTATGTAAAACGTTTTAAAATAACCTTTTCTTCTTTTATTATGTATTATTTTTAAGTGTGAATTATATAATACTTAATAAATCTTTTTAAAATAATTTTTTTTAGTTCGTAAGTTATAAGATATTAAATATTATTTATATAAAATTTTAATAAAATTTTATATGTTTTTGGGGTATTTCAAACAGCCGATCCAAAATTTTAAAAAATATAGACAGAATATTTCGAAAAAAAAAAAATATTTTCGTGTAGTTTCACTCATTTTTTTTCATAGATTTTGATTATCTGTAGATCTTTCACTTTAAACATGGGGTACCGTTGCATTTTTACTATTAACTCATAGTAATTTACATATGGAGACAGTTTTGGTGATCATTTGACCAGTCTGATCAGCCTGTGTAACATATGTGTTGGCCCCCCGTTAATTTATCTCGATTTGGAGCTATAAGTTTTGGTCAAAATTAATAAAATTGTAGAAGAATAATTTTTTTAAATCTGACAAAAATTGTAGTTTAACAAAAATAAGAAAAATGTAGTGATGCTAATCAACGGATCAATCCGGATCGAAGCACTATTTCCCGATGTTAAAAATTATCAAATTTATATAAAAAATATGAATAAAATAAATTGGCAGATTCATCCCTAAATAATATTTAATACATCTAAGAAATAGCTTAGATTAATTTTCACTACTAATTCTCGATGTTATTTATCACCTATTTAACACCTATTTAACACCTATTTAATAGCATTTTACAACTTCGTAAAGATATGTTGTCGGCAATTTCACAAGATCGTTTGTGATTTAATGGTTGGTAATAAATCACGGAAGTAACTTACTTATCTATATATAGTAATCATATGTAAAAAAATTAATTATGACAACTAAATTATAAATAAGAGTGATTAACAGTAAATCTGGATTCTGGGTCAAACCGGATATTTTTAATCGGATAAAAATCGTAACTATCAAAATAAGAATTATTCGGGTATTACAGTATAAGTTTTGTATGTCATAATTAATTCTGATGAACTATTATTATAGTTCAGAGAAGAATTTTCATAACGATAAAATTGAAAATAAAATTGAATTATTCCATCCAAGTTTTGACCATATATTTAATAATTAATTAATTCAAAAATTCTACATAATTATGTTTTTAATTGGCAAAATGTTTTGATAAAAACTTCTATTATTTTTAGTTTTAACGGTGACAAAGGCGCACTACTTTTTAGTAACGTGATCTTATTGAAGTGTATACCTTTTATTATTAATTAATTTTTTATATGACTTCAGTCTTATGACGCTACTTTCTTTTACTGTAAGTCTGTAACTTATTAGTAACCACTCTTCTTAAATAAATAAATAAATAAAATTATAAGACTTCAGCTCCGATTTTCAAACACTAGGATAACTGATAAGTTTTCTTTTAAAAATTTTGTTATTAATTTTTTTTCTTATAGGACTCCAGCAGCTCCAAGACTGTCCCGAATCGCAGGTAAGTTTTCACTTTCGAATATTTATAAAAAATTCAGCTTTTTTTTAAATTTGTTTTTTCATTTCTGGACCGGAATCCCAGATAGGTTTTCGGCTGTCATCTGATATCACCTGATCTGTTTGAAAGGTGTGTCAGGAACCCATTTCATAATGAACTATTGAATTCATTATGTGGTTTACCTGGAGTGAAACATAAACACTCGCGAACAAACCATATTTAAAATTTTTTTACTTCTTTCTATAGGACTCTGACTCCAAAATTATTACAGTAGGTTTTCGGAAAACTTGAAGTTTATAAAATTGTGTATATACTGTATTAGAATTTTAGCTTCAATATCATTACTGAAATACTTTTGAAAAAATTATACTGTTTTTTTATAGACCTACTTTGATTGGGTAACCTTTGATTGGACAACGAGAGTGTGACTACTGAAACTTCTATTTTTCTTTTATAGGAAACGTTATATCAACGTTTCCTTTTTCTTGTTGAAGTTCTAGGTGTTAAGTTGTTTTCTATATTTATTTCTCCAATAAAATTTCTTTACTGACCTTTCCAAAAGTGTACATGATTTACTTCTGTAGTATATACAGTATATACTTTCCATATTCCTTAATTTTTTCTAAATTATTGATATTTTTATTTTTATTTTTAAGATGACGGATACAAATGTGGAACGAGTACATTATTGTAAGATTTTATTATATTAGAATATTATATTCGTCTTATTAAAATTTGAAACAAATTTTGTATATTAATTTAAATTTTTTTTGAAAATTATATTTATAAATTTCGTACTTTAATATATAGTTCTATAATTAAATAATAATTGATTTGATACTCTTATTGGAAAATATTAATGTTTCATACCTAAAAAAAATTATTCATTACTTACTTTATTATCATCAAATTAAATATAAAAAGAACAACATTTGGCCAAAATCCTATATCCCAAATTCAAATATATCAATAAATCCAAATAATATATTAAGAAATTAATTTTATCAGATTAATCAGAAAATTTACAGATCAATCATATAATAAGATGTATATGAAGGATTGCGAAGTACGTGGCAAGTGCACATATATCACAGATTAAGACAAGTTTGGTTAGGGCTGGCAAGGTTACAGCCTGAACGGAATCTTTACTTAGTTATTTTATGACTAATCTTAGTTTTTGATATAGGGAATGCTCAAGGAGAAATGGAAAATGGAAGTAAAATTATTATGAAATAATAATAATCTAATGCGACACTACGTGCCGTTATTAAACTCTGATAATATTATATCATCGGCTTCTCCTCAAATAATTTTAATTCGCTAGCAAAATTTATTATAAGAACTTCATACTTTAAGATTTCAAATCTATTGTATATCTTCTTGCATCTCCTTTAATTCGATTACTTCCTTATTGAGTTTTCGCTTAGAGATTCTGGGGCCCTTCTCCTCATTGTCCTGTTTAGTTTGAGACTTGCGATACTAGTTGCAATGTTTACTTAAGTTGTTTTTCTTCTTTAGTAGTATATAATTTAGGAAAATTATATTCTCCAAATATCTTGTTGCTTGTCTTTCGCTTTAATATGTTAATAAAAAAAAAAGAATAGACTGATTGTGCATGTCGAAATGTAATGATTTAGAATATAGAGTGTGAATGTAAACATATTATTTTTCTTGGATAATATGGGGATTAAATTTAATCAGCCATTTATAATATACTCAAGAATTATCAATAATTTGATAAATGTTTGCTGAAATAGTTTGATGGTTGATTTTCTTCTTTAAATTAATTATTCGAGAAAATTAAATTTTCCGTCACCATGGCGATACTCAAATTTTTTTTCTTATTTTTGTTTAATAACAACTTAAATCATAACTATTTTATTATACATTTATGCATTTTTTTTCCAAAAGAAATTTCGGCATTGCTTAAATTTTGAATTATATTTGCTATTGATAACTGAATACTATATATTATATTTGGTTTCTCATCTATGATAAAAAAAAAAGATACAATAAAAGATTAAGTAATATATATTTATATAAATAAACTATTGAATTTGCTATTAAATTATGATAATCTTTTTAAACTTCTTACAATTTTGATAATTTAGATATTAATATCGAAATCAATTTCTTCGGTAATATATTTTAAGTAAACTAGGTTTAGAATAAACTTACTATTTATATATAAAAACAAGTTTACGTACTATTTGTATTATTGAGATCCATATCAGTATTTAATTCGAATTCTTTTGTAATATAGTCTAAGAATATATACAAGATTTTATTAAATCAATATATAAAATTGATTCAATATCCGATGATTTTTATAATTACAGTTAGATTTTTGCAATTATCCCGTTAACGTTCCTTCCAAAACATTTCCATGATTCTACACCAGCTGTTGGTCTTGTACCTGGATCAGTATGTCAGCATTCTTCCATTAATTCAATATAACCTTTAGATTCTAACCTATAAACTTGAGACATGAAGTGCAAGGTTAGATCCTTTGTAAATCGGGTGGATGGAGTGGTTTTATTTGTAAAAATTCCTTTAAAGATAAAATATGTGTTAGGATTTTCTTCTTCAAAGTTTATCAATTTTTTAAATTACTTAATTTTATCTATAAATAATAATATATTTGACTAATTTATACTTTTGTTAAATTTATTGGTTTCGATAAAAAGGTATTCTTAATATGAGTTTTTAAACCAGATTTCATCAATTTCAATGAAAAATATTTGAAAATATTCCCTATGATTATTATAAATTATTTACGTTTAATGAGTTCCCCTACACACGTGAATTTATTCTTAGACTGGATGCATCAAATTATTTAAGACTTCTAGTTGAATTTAATTTATTTATTCTGTTTACTTAATTTCTCGATGTAAGAACATCGAATATATACTTTTGTAGTCTTATGCTTTAGGGAACCTTTCTTTTAACTCCCTCGCTTTTTCTCTAGCCTTCAACCAAGCTATTTTTAAAGATTCCTCGGTATCTCCTATAGGATTTGTAAAATTAGTACTGTATAGTAATTGAAGTATCATCATTTAGGAATCCATAGGAGTAATAATTAACAGTGAAGTTTACTAAATATCATCGCGTACTATCAATCATGTAAAGTCAGATTAGAGTTAGGATATTGGTTGACGCAGCGTTATTTTTTGCTTATTTGGAAAAAAGTCAATTGCAATATTATTAATGGAGAGCTAGGAAATAGAAACTCTAATTAATACGTATAAAATAATTTAATTATTGAAAATAGATATGAATATATAGTTTGTTATAAGCAATACGAATAATAAAACACTGTAATTTATATAGGATGCAATTCCTCGTAAAACTTATTTTCCAAATCTTACATAATTTGAAATTCAGTACAATGGTCAGCCATAAAACAAATTATCTAATTACCTATCAGGATGTCATATAACATTTTTTTATTTTTTACTATAAAATATTACCAATTTTTTATATTTATGAAAAAAATCAACAAAACATTTTACTCTCTATTTAAATATCAATTTTAAATAATTCAAATTCTAAAATGGTTGATCCACTTAGTTTACTGATCGGTTTTTCATAATTTTTATTTTTACAATAGAATATTAATTGATTCCCAAGAACTTGGAATAAGTTAAAGTCATCACCAAATGATGGACCTTGATTTAAATAGAGTATCTTCCTTATAGCTTCCTCTTCATTCTTTACGCGACTTAAAATGTAATTTTCAAAACTATCATTATTAAAGGAGAATATAAAGCTATCCTTAGTAACGCCATAATTACCATCAAATTTCCATCCAATCGGATTATATCCTCCAAGAATTTTGTTACTACCTTCAATTTTAGTAAATGCTATAGTATGAGGTTGATCTATACAAATTTCATGGAACTTTTTAAACCTGCTAAAAAATGAACTAGACCCATCACAAGAATCTCGATATAATAATTTGAATTTATATGAAGTTGTCGATTTGTCTGTAATTTCTAATCTATTAATCCATTTTGAAATAATTTCAGCATGTTGAAGTGTAATTATCTTAGAATCAATACTTTTAATATTGTTAGTTGCAATATTTCGTTCATTCAATAAAATATTATCAAATCCTATTAATAGTCCTGTAGATGTACCTGATTCTATTGATATATTTTCTTTCGACGTCCTATCACTATTTGTAACTATAGCAATATCTGATGTTGATTTTTGTTTTAAAATAGATATACGAGGTAATGATACCTCGCTGTCATTGTCCAAAAAATAATCTAATAAATCATTATATAATTCCTTTGGTAAAATTTTTTTATAAGATTTTACTTTCTTCAAAAATTCCCTCGAAGTTATATTGCGAAATCTAATAAAAGGAATACAATTATGTAAAGTATGTTTTAAAGTATTGAAATCATCTTTTGAAAAGCTTGTAGAATCAGAAGGGAGTTCTGGATTTTGAGCGAGTCCCCATTTAATCACATTTTCCCATACTTGAATTTCTTTCATTTGAAGATTATCTTTTTGAATAAGCGTAATTAAAAGTCTTTCTGGAATTGTAGAAAAATTTGGAGAATTAAATATCTTATCTGGTTCCTTGGAAATTAAATCAGTACAATATTTTTGAAGTTCTGGGAAAGAATCGTTTTCAAAGCTTGTCTGATATATTAATTCAAAGTTTTGTTCCATCCAGTTTGTTTTATTTTTAATTAAAAAAGATTCTATATAAGATGTTAACTCTTGAAGGTTAAGTTCATTAGCAGTAACCAAGATTTTAATGATATCTGAAATATCATATTCTTCTAAAGAAAGTCTTCCCCCATAAACATATCTGAAAAAAAAAATCAAAAGTTTATAATTAAAAAATATACATATTTTTACGCAAAAGAATAAGAATATAAACTCTAGTACCTTAATAATACATGAAAAAAATCAGGTGAAATATTTGGTAATTTAATATGTGTCAATATTCCATCATTTTTCTTCTTATTAGTTGATAAAATTCTACGCAAATAAGGAGAACGATAATTCAAAATAACCATATGGGCATGAAATACTTTCACATAAGGGTCACTACCAACTTCAATTGTAATATCATAATATTCTTTATCATCCAAAATTTCGAGTAAATTTTGTGATAATTTTGGTAAAAAATTATTATCAGCCATTATAATCTTTGAAAGGAAAAGGATGAAAAAATTTGTTCACCCTTTTTTTTTTTTTTCTTGAATATAAACCGTCGACCGGTTAAAATTACCTCCTTATAGTAATTTAATGCAGGTCAGAGATGTGCAACAGTTCCACAAACTAAACATTTTTAAGACGATCTTATCTGTTATAAAGCATGAAGTTAATTTAACGATTGATATATTATTTATAAGGTCGGAAATTGTACTGGCTTAGATATTAAGCTGCAAATCCTTCGACTTATGAATTTGATACATTTGACGTGAACTACGTAAGATTACATGCATCTCCCTATAAAAAATTTTCCAGAAAAATGAAATGATCACGTGTCTGAGTTTCTTCGCAATAAAACTAGAAAAATATCAGTAATCATTTATCGGAGTTTTTCCAGCTAGCTGGGAGGCGTGGATTCTCCTACTGAGTAAGGTAATTTTTCTTATTTCATGAAAGGTGGGCCTGTTAGCATATTTTGTGCTATGGGCAGGTATCGTAGATTAACTTTTTATAAACGTATATTCCGACTATTCCGTGCCTTCGGGCCGTTCTGCATATATTCTTCTAAAATAAATAATAAAAAAATTATCGAAGTTTTTCCAGAATTTTTTTATAGAGTCTGTATTTATTCTTCAATATGCAAAATAATATATAGTTTTTTTTTTTCATCAGGATAAATATAAAATTTTTTAATTATTGAAATTTTTTTATGGTTTACAGATAAAAAATTCATTTCATTATAGTAATACGGTGCTACGTGCTGTGCTCAATAATATAATAAATATAGTATGATATATAAGCATAAATTATATTTATTAATCATTTAATCGGATCATATTTGTTTAGTACAATTTACAAAAATCGAGCGCGTTGCTTATCTTACTAGTAATTAATTTCATAATGCATCAAATTATTTTAAGTATTGAGGATTTTTGTTAAAAGTAATGTAAATAAAAAAGCGCTATAATTGCAATTCTTCGTAAAATATTTTTTTTCTAAAGTTTTAAAGTTTACACGATTTGAAATACTCCAAATTTCGAGAAATATGAATAATTGATTTCTTTTTTTTGATTTTCATAAGAATATTTTTTACAATAAATTCTTAATTCACTAGCGAAATTTTGTTATAAATGTAGATCCTTAAGTCGACCTTCATAATAACAGCGATAATTTTTTGTTTGGTGTTCTATAACTATTTTTTTTAGCTTCATAATTCACCATCTTTTATTTCTTCATTATTTTGTATGCTGCTATTATTGATAACTAAATCATTTGTAACATTCACGTAAAGCTTACAAACAAAAAAATTAGCAATATTATAATTATAAAATCAACAAAATCTTTTAAAATTTACCGTTTGAGCTTGGAAATGCTACAATTGTTTTATTCTTTTGTGAATTGTCAAAATCTTGATCCCTTTTTTTCAAATTTCATAAAGCAAATTATTACTGAAAAGATACGTGTAACTGTTTTTAACTCATCAAGTTCTATTATTGATAAATTGTCATTTTGTTTTAAAGATTTTCACTTTTTATTGTTATTAGATATTTGTTCGCGACAGTGAGAATATACTTTCCTTAACTCTTCTCCTTTTTTACCAAGAAAAAAATTTGCTGCTTTGCTTTGAGAACAACGGCTACGAGTGTATATTTCTTCCATTATTAATATAAAGAAAAGATGAAAATTGTTGGGTATTAAATAAGACGTTATATTGGGAATACAAAAAGATTATCTATATACTAGATATTCGTGATATAAGGCAAGAATAGGATGGATGTTTTTGATTGGACATTTTGTTTGTAATACAATCAAATATCACGTTTAGTTCTGAACGCATAGTCAAAAGAAAAACGGTCCAGTTCCATTTGTCACTTCAGTCCAGATCCGAGTCAGTATATATCAGAATTTATTAAAACCGATTTGGAACTGATGTACCAAACCGAATGAAACGATCTGACTTAAGTCGCTCAACCTGACTTTTTCCATTACTGCGTCTTTTTAATCCGGTCTTTTTGCATGTAGGACTGCAAAGACTTTGGACCAGGACCATTTAACATCTTTGTCATATTTATATTCTTCGACTTATGCAATTGATACATTTGACATAGATTACTTAAGATTGTATCATTTGCATTTATTCCTCTATATATACAAAATAAATAAAATTTTTTTTTATGATTTACAAACCACCCCAGTCGCGCCATCATTGCCTTTTATAAAAGGTAACCCCAGGTTACCTTTTATAAAAGGCTATGGTATAACCCATGGGTGAACCCATGGTGACCTATTGTTTTTGCACTTATCACCAATATTAAAGATTATAAAATTTTTGCGCTCATCAATGAGCGCTAATGCTAATAAAAAATAATATTAAGTTTTTTTGCGCTCATCAACATCATGAAGTTTAACCAGAATGTATTTATCAAATAGCAGTATTTAATAAGTATTAAAAATTTGTATTTATTAAGTAATAAAAAAATTAATACTTAAATAATGCAATATTTTATTATTTATTAAAAATTTGATTTTTTAAGCATTTTTTTAATACTTTAATTTAACACTTATAAGCACTTTTTCAATACATTTTATATTTAATAAGTGTTATTTATAAATATTTAATAGATGCTTTGATAAACATTATGATGAATGAGTACTAATGCTAATAAAAAAAAATACTATAAATTTTTTTTGCGCTCATTAATGAGTGCTAATGCTAATAAAAAAATACTATAAATTTTTTTTGCATTCATCAATAAGCACTAATTTTAATAAAAAAATATACTTTAAAATTTTTTAGCATTCAATAATGAGTGCTGAAAAAAATACATTTTTATTATAAAGGAATGAAAACTTTTATTATGACTAAAGTTGCCTAAAAATTACATTTTGTTAATTTGTGGCTTAATAAAATTTTCATTTCTATATAATAAAAATATACTTTTTTAGCTTTCATTATTGAGTGCTTTCAAAAATTTCAAAGTCTTATAAAATAAAAATTTTTGTTTCTTTAATAAAAATGTGTTTTTTAGTGGTCATTAATAAGTACCAAAATTTCAAAGTTTTATCATAATAAATATTTTCATTCCTCTATAATAAAAATGTTGTTTTTTAATGAGTACCAAAAAATTTAAAAGTCTTATTAATATGATGAATTTTTGTTTCTCTATAAAAAATATGTTTTTTTCAGTGCTTATTAATGAGCACCAAAATTCAAAGTCTTATCATAATAAAATTTTTGTTTCTTTTAATAAAAAAAGTTTTTTTAGCACTCATTAATAAGCACTAAAAACAATACATTTATATTATACAGAAGTGAAAATTTTCTTTATAATAAAACTTTAAATCACAATAACTTCATCAATATTGGAGCTAAAGATGTGAATTATATGTCCTTCAAATCCACTCAGTGAGATGAATCAAATGGTGCAAAGATTATTAAAATCCAATCAACAGATACCAAGATTGTAATTTATAAGTAAAATATCTAAATCTTTAAGTAAGAATATAATTATTAATATTGATGGTATCAGTATAAAACTTACTACCATTCAATTTGTCTTGATTAGAGCTTTCAAATAAGCTATTAATCATTAGATTCTGATTACAGGATGCCAAAATAAACTTAAAATACTTTTATTATTAAATTTTAATAATTGTAATATCTAATTTGATCATTTCAACTTTTGGAAAGCTAAAGTTAAATTAATTTTTACTATTCAACCATTTTGAGAGTCAAAATTAACTTAATTTTGATTTCATATACAGTTCTCACATTATTGGGAAATAATAATGGTTCTTATTCTATTTTTACATTAAAGGATTAATTAATAGTAATAATAAATACTGGCATAATTTTGTTAAAATTACTAAAACTACTACTATTACATAATACATATGTATTTTTACTATAAGATTTTTTTTGTTTATATTTCTTCTTGTTAAATATAATATTTATGTAAAAATTCATGATTTAATTTATTTATTTTTTTTATTTACCANTACTACCATTCAATTTGTCTTGATTAGAGCTTTCAAATAAGCTATTAATCATTAGATTCTGATTACAGGATGCCAAAATACTTTTATTATTAAATTTTAATAATTGTAATATCTAATTTGATCATTTCAACTTTTGGGAAGCTAAAGTTAAATTAATTTTTACTATTCAACCATTTTGAGAGTCAAAATTAACCTAATTTTGATTTTATATACAGTTCTCACATTATTGGGAAATAATAATGGTTCTTATTCTGTTCTTACATTAAAGGATTAATTAATAGTAATAATAAATACTGGCATAAAGTTATAATTATACAAAATATATTTTGTATTAAACTACTCTATAAAAAAAAAGGAAATAAAAAAAAGGAAAANAAAAAAAAAAAAAAAAAAAAAAAAAAAAAAAAAAAAAAAAAAAAAAAAAAAAAAAAAAAAAAAAAAAAAAATAACAACAAAAAAAAATAACAACAAAAAATAATAACAAAAAAAGAAATAACAACAACAAAAAAAAAATAACAAAAAAAGAAATAACAACAAAAAAATAAATAACAATAAAAAAAAACAAAAAAAAAATGATCATTATTTTAAAAAAATCATCACAATAATAATAAACCTTTTTAAAAAAAAATTTGTGTTGATCATACAAATTTTTAAAAAATGATTGTTTTTTCTCGTGTTTCTTAATTTTTCATATTTTTTATTTCTCTCCTTTTTTCTTAAAAACTTTATTACTTTTCTTTATTTTTAAAAATATTTATTTTTTATTTTTTTATTTTTTTTATTTTTTTTATTTTTTTTTTGTGATTATTTTTTTTATCTATTTTCTTTATTAATTTTTGTTAAAATTACTAAAACTACTACTATTACATAATACATAGTATGTATTTTTACTATAAGATTTTTTTTGTTTATATTTCTTCTTGATAAATATAATATTTATGTAAAAATTCATGATTTAATTTATTTATTTTTTTCATTTACCAATTTTCTAAAATTTTTTTCTATTTTAAATCAACTAATTACACTATTTTGGGCAAATAAAATCATCTTTTATATTTAAAGAAGTTCTACAGTTTGGTTTTTCATAAATCATATCTAATATTCATACAATTATTGGTATTTTTTATTTTTCCTTTATTTTTTTTTTATGTAGTATATAATACAAAATAAAAAATTTTTTTAATTATATATAAATAAGAAATACAAACTGATTTTTTAAAATTAATAATGTTAAAATTACCAGTGGCAAATACAGTTAGATGTTATATTATATTTTGTATGATTATAACTTTATGCCAATATATATGTATTTATTACTAATTAGTTCTTTAATAAGAGGACAATAATGCTGTTTTTCATAGTGAGGATTATTACTATCATTCCCTAATAATGTGAGGACAATAATATCCTTTACAATGGGAACTATTACTGTTTTCCAATAATGTGAGAACTATACATGAAACTGAAATTATTTAGGTTAACTTTCTGGTTAAAATTTAATATATGGGCACTTTGCAGTAGAAAGGGACAAAATTACTGAAAAATTCAAATTTCTTTTATATATCAAAAATATTCTAAATACTATAATTTGTTCAGATTTTATATTAGTAGTTTCATCCCTTTCTATTGCAAAGTGCCTATATAATAAAAGTATTTTAAGCATCCTGTAATTAGAATCTAATGATCAATAGCTCATTTAAAAACTCTAATAAGACAAATCAAATGGTAGTAACTGAAGTTCATACTGATACCATCAATATTGATAATTATATTTTTACTTAAAGATTTAGATAACTTACAAG
>QZLH01000798.1:24677-52003 GCA_003833135.1 Oehlia diaphana | reverse complement strand
TTATATATTACTTGTACACTATATATAAAAGGAGTAACGTAAGGTGGATAAAGTACATCTTACGTTCCGTGTCTTATATATGGGAGTAACGTAGATTGAGTAATTTATGTGATCTTACGTTACTCAATTAGTCAATCTACGTTACTCACTTTCTACTCCCCCGTTTCAATTGATTCCTTTTGAGTTTTAATTTTCTTTTTCGATTACCTATGCTTATAAGTTTGATATGACTCTTAGGGCACAAAGAAAAGTTAAACTCAGTTTATGCTAGATCCATAATATTTATTTTTACATGTTAATTATTTCTGGTGATTCTGTTTTTTTTTTTTTTTTGTACTGCAGTTTATTACAGTGTAACCACTCTTGACAAAGATAGCATGAACCTATAATATATATACTTGCCTTTATACTAAACATTGTTACTAAAAAGCAATTGGTAACAAGATACAATATATTTGTATTCAGATATTTTATTTCGCGTCAGTTACTTTATAATATTGTCTGTACAACATGTTCGTATCATACAGAATCGTTAATATAATATAATATTTTTCGTATAACATCGATATTTTAGCTTGTTCGGGACATTTTCTGATTGCTAACATTTCTGAAAATGGCAATAACTGTTAAGAGAACAAGAATGAAACCTGAGTTATTTAGCGTGTTAAATTATTGAAACGGAATGGTCACCATTTTGCTATCATTCATCCTTCCACTCAAAAAAATAATTACTCCATTGATGTTATTGATGCTTAAAAGTCATTATTCTGTATTTTACATAACAGATAAATTACACAATAAAATTTAATATAGCTAATGTTTTTGAAGAAAATAAAAATTTAATTTAACATATTTACAACTTATAATACAATAAAAAAATAATAAAAAAAAAAAATAAAACTATTCTCAATTACTCATTTTTGGATATTAGGTAGTATTTAGGTTCGCAGATTTTATCCGGATACAAACCATTAGTCATCCGCGATGATCACGGATTATTGATTCTCCGGTTTTGCAAAAACAGATATTTTATCAGAATCATATCGGCTGATTGGGGAAATTGGACCTTAATTGTTTCCCTAAAACTCTTAATATTACGTAATCTGATTCTCAAAAAAATTTCCTTTTTTATGCGTTAAGCCCCTTTTTACTTATGTATATTCGTGTATAACCATTTTTTATTATGTATATTATTGTGTAAATCACGTCTAACCCATTGTCCCTCTTCCTAACCCATTTCTCAAGTACTATGATCCGACAATATATTTATTGTTTATAACAGAAGAGTTTCTAGAATGTTGATATATAATAAATGTAAAGTGGTCACCAGAAGTATATTTAAGTGGCGTGGTTTAATTTATTGGCTGACAATTGATATGACGGTCCCTCTTACTGATCGCAAAAATATCCCCAAAATTGTAGTGACTTCCTCTATCGGCCGATATGATATTGGTCATTTTGAGGTACCCTTAAATGATATATTTATTGCTTTAGTGAATCATGATATTCCGGTATTAACTTACGAAAATTTACAGTATTTAATTGATTCATCATTTATTATTATGAGATTTTGAATGAAAAATTTTTTCAGTCTTTTTAATTTCCTTTCTTAATTTGTGTAACATTTTTGTTTCCTTCATTATCTTCTATGATGAAATATTTCATAATTGCGCCAATACTTAAAATATACTTCCGCCGATGAATCCTAACTAAGTAAGTAAATATAACAAAGCCGATGCATTAATTGTATTACCTAATGCACTTTCTCTTCGATAAAGTACTTCTAGATTTAAAACGAATATTCTGTTATCTATGAGAAATCTAGAAATACTTTCTGTATCACTGACAGAAATTTCTATCCAAACTGTATCACTCGACGATGCATTAATTAATTGTATTACTATCATGCATTTGCTCTTCGATAAAATACTTCCAGGTTTAAAATGAACATTCCGTAATCCATTAGAAATCTAGAAATACTTTCTGTATCACAAACTGTATCATTCAGATATAAATAAAATTGTAAATAAAATACGCTCAGATATTTTAAATTCATTATCGATACTTGTTTATAACATACTATATAATAATTAATATTAATAAGATGCAACTTGCAAAAGTTATAAATATAAATGATGAAAATTTCTTTGACCCAACACCAAGATTAAAATCTAGTCATATACCGATTAAATTTATTTCTTTTAATAGGCTTTATAAAAATTGTATTTATTGTGGAGAAAAATATATTAGAGCGCTTTTTTGTTCACAAAAATATTGCAAAAAATGTTTATCACGCTATATTAATGATATAAGAGATAACAATATATGCCTGGACATATATGGCACAATAGACTTGGAATGTAATGAACATGAAGTAAGTAAAACAAAAGTACTACAAAATATTCAAGAATGCTGTGAAAATTGTGTGAGAATTTTATGTTTTAAACAAATAGGTAGATATTGTCTTTATTATCTTGATAATCACAACAAATCGATATACAATAAAGTGATTGAAAGTGAAAAAAATTGTAAATTATGTGGAAAGTCACTATATCGAGGAACAATTAAAGATATTATGAGTACAATTAAATTATGCTCAGATTGTTATCTAGTTTCATTTGAATGGATAGAATCAACTCTGTTTAAAAAGCAAGTTTTATTTTTTCACTCACCATTGTGGGAAGATGAATCGTATTGTGCAAATTGTCGCTCAAAATTAATATTTACATCAGAATGTCAAAAGCATTGTGCAAAATGTCTTATATTTTATACTGGATGCAGATATTGTTTAACAACAAACATTATTTTTGGACCTACAGGTCAATCTCAATGTAAAAAATGTAAGAGAATATCACTTATTGTAAAGAGCAATGAAGATAATAATGATGATCTCTTTCTTAATGATATTATATATGACAGCTCACTTTTAGATAATATTGCAAATAGTGTAAATGCCATTGATAAATATTTTAATCCATTAGCACTATCACGTTTTAGTTCAAATTATCGTCTTAAGTATATACCATATTCTCAATTTGAAGATGTAGAAAAAATGACAAAAGGTGGTTATGGCATTATATATAAAGCAACTTGGTTACCTGAGAATAAAATTGTCATTTTAAAAAGATTTGAGAATTCTAAATATTTCTTAAATGAGGTAAATATTTTTAAATATTTTTGTGATTTTAATTAGGTAATTTAACTTTTAATCCTTAATTAAATCTTTAAATTTAATAGTTAAAATCAATTCGCGATTGTTTCAATGGTTTAACTTATGGTTATATAATTAATTTTTATGGCTTTACAAAAGACTCTAAATCAAATGATTATATATTAGTTATGGAATATGCGTCAGGAGGAGATTTACATAAGCATTTACAAAAGAATTTTACAAATATTACGTGGTTTCAAAAATTAAATATTTTAAAGGAGATTTTAACAGGGTACTTATATTTTTAATGTATTCATTATATTCTTAAATTTATTTATTTATTTTTTCAATTTAGACTTGAAAGTATTCATAGTAATGAATTTATACATCGAGATTTCCATACCGGAAATATATTACTAGAAAATTTAAGATTTTCATTATGGAAAATTGGAGATCTAGGATTATCACAGGCTGTAAATGATAGATCATCAAATAATGAAATATATGGAGTTATACCTTATATTGCACCAGAAATATTTAAAAAGTCTGCATTTTCAAAAGAAGCTGATATTTATAGTTTGGGTATGATTATGTGGGAACTTACAACAGGTTGTAAACCTTTTGCAAATATTAAACATGATCATAATCTCATTTATAAAATTCTTGATGGAGAACGTCCCAAAATTACAGAAGACACACCAGAAAGTTATGCTAATTTTATGAAACGTTGTTGGGATCCCGATCCAAAAAAAAGACCTTCTTTAAAAGACATGATTAAAAGATATAATTGTAATTTAGGACTCAAATCAGAATATGAACAAGCTGAAGTAAAAAGAGAGAAACTGATAGAAACAAAGATGATTGGTCCTGAATTTGCTGAAAAATGTCACTCGGAAGCTATTTATACAAGTAGGCCATTAAGTGCTTTAATTTCTAAATGTTCATCTACCTATTCATTTTTATTCGGTAATACATATTATGAAAACAGTTAATGCTGATTTAAAAATATTATATATATGATTTATAAAGAAATATGTTATACTCTTTAGATTTTAATTATATATCAGCAGAATTAGAGCTTGACATAGACAATAAAAGGTATTTAAAATAACAAAAAAAAAAAAAAAAAGATTTTTTTGCTTTAAATAACGTAACTAATTATTTGAATCTATTAATTTTTTCGTTTAGTTTATCATCACAAAATTTAAATTCTATTGCTTTAGATTCTAATTATATATCAGAAGAATTAGAGCTTGACATAGACACTGAAAGGTATTTAAAATAAATGATTTTAAATGACATAATAATTGTTTGAATTCAAATTAATTTTCTCATCACAAAATTTAAGTACTACAATTCAAAACTTTTCAACTTCTTTAAAAAAGAGAAGAAATGAAAATGTTGAAACTTATGATAATAATGGTACTTGATGTTATTTTATTTTATTTGTTTTTATTTTTTTAATATTTACATTAATATTTATTTATTTTATTTATTTAATTAAAATTTAAAAATAGTTAAAAGTAGGAAAACGAGTTAAACTAGTTCAAGTTATAAATAAAACCATAGAATTAAAATATTTCGTTATCTGCATATATTTTTCAATAATATTTATCAGACTTTTTCATTATCAAGAGAAAATAATGTAAAAGAAATTAATTAGAATAAAACATAATATTTATTTAAGATTTGAATTTTTTTATTTCATGTACTAGAGATTGCAAATATAATAATTATGTAACGTTTATTGTACGTTTTAATGAATAAATTGTCTATTTTTTATTATTTATTTAAAGTAACTGTATAATATGAGTAACAATACTTGTTTCTAGTTTAAACTCGGTCGAAGATCGATATGGCCCGTTCAAATACAATATTATACTATCATTAGGATTAGTTCGCGTACTAATATTATTATAGTGACGATCAAATATGGTAAAGTCGTTTTTCTTATTTTTCATTTTGTATAAATAATGGCTTCTTCTTTTTTCCGATTTCTTTCTTGTTAATTTGCATTTTCCATCATTATCTTTATTTTCTTTTATGCTGAAATGTTTAATAATTACGTCAACATCTAAAATAATGTTGAATTTTGTCTACGGACAAAGAATTTTTTGGTAACTAAAGTGGCTAAGTCCAAAAGCATTAGTACTTATGCAACAGCCAAACCCATACAAAGGTATTGTTCTTATGGATCTCAACTAAATAAGTAAAATGATAAAAGCGAATGCATTAATCACGTTATCGTTATACTTTCCGTATCACCAACATAAAGTTCAAACTCCTGATAATGTATAATTAAATACTATATACGTTAATTTAGTATCTTATCGGTACTTGTTTATAACATAGTAACTAACATAATAGAATGAAAATTGTAAATGCAAATGCAAGAAGAAAAACCTTTTGATCTAACGCCAAGAATTATTTCTTTTGTTGGAAAGGATAAAATTGTATTTATTTAAGGAGAATGAATATATTGAGACGCTTCTTATAAAATTAGAAATGTTCACTAAACATAAATAAAAATTCTTCATTATAGATTTAGACAATTGATAAAAAATCTAGCAGAAAGAATTTAGAATTATGATTGAAAAGATCATTTAAATATAGACAAAAGTCAGATGAACATGAAAATATTATAATTAAAACTAATCAAATATTGGATAATGTAAATAATTATCAAAAATTGAAGTATAAATGTTATCAAATATTTACATTACTATCTCAAATTTCAGATGGTTGCAAAAAAATATTAATAGTATTAAAATATATTATTTAAAATAAACTTGCTTGTAAGAGAAATAATAACCGAAGTTGAAAAAATCATTATATGTCTAACAAGTAACAATTATTCAGATTTAAAATCAAAAAAAATACATCCATAATTTACTTATTCAGTTACCAAATTATGATTGGATAAATTAAGATTTAAGAGTTATTAATGAGTTTGAATTTAGAATAGAAGAAGAAATAATTAATATTGAAAATTATTATAAATTGAAAATGCCATGAAGTTAAAGCGCTGTTTACAAATATCCAGATCAAGAAAACCGAATTCGCTTATTTAATGAATATTTTAACAGATTAAATGAATTATCAACTATAAAAATCAAAAGATAAAAGTATGCAGAAACATTTCATGAATTAACAGATAAAGAAGAAGAAATCAATAATTTATTACAAGATGTCAAAGAAAATTCACAAAAATCATGAAGCAATGCATTAAAATTTATGAAAACCTCAAACAGATACTGAAAATTTAATGCAACATTCTCATTGGAAAAGAGAAGTAACAATTTACCCAATACTCTAATTGCAATAAAAGCAGTAATTAATAGATGTACTATAGGAGCTCTAAATTCTACACCTCTTGAAGAACCTTCATATTGAAAGATAATATAAATCAAATTATGAAGGCATCGAAGTCAAAAATGATATTGAAATTTTAAGTACGGACGGAAAATGGAAAATGGAAAAAATAATTAATAAGCTACCTACAATATTTAATTTCTAATTCCATGAATAAGTTCAAAATGTTGTTTGAAATATTTTGTAAATAATCAATTAATCAGCTTATCCGCAACTAGTAATAATTTTAAGTGTTTTGTCCACCTAATGAAAGAATACCACAATAGATATACCTTTACAAAAAATTTTGAATTTCGAATTTGAATATTTGAAAATTTGAGGTAATATGTATAACATATGGATTTGTTGTATATATCTTACTCTGAAAGATTCCTGGTGTAATTTAATATGAGCTAAAACAATATCCTTATATTCTTTTATTAGAAATCAAAGTTCGTCGTAAATATGGAGTACGATAACATAAAATATTCAAATGAAGCACGAAGGATTTTTACATTAAGAGTTTTGGCTTAATTTTGAAAAAAATTGTGGAGATATTTTGTCTATTTCATCATTGATCATCGTTTAGAATTTTAATGATTTATTTTCAAACCCCATTATCAAGTCAATTATCATTTCACATATATTTAATTGAGTAATTATAACATTCATTTCATCGAGGTGCTGCTATATGTACTGTAAGTACATATATAAACGGCTTGTCATTTTTCTCATCCACAGTATAATATACAACTCACGAACATAATTAATCTTAGAGGTGTGAAGCCTTAATACAATCATAATAATAATTTTGCATCTTTTTGCAAGGTAAAATTTTTTTATGTAATATCAGTGATAAATATATGTGGTATTTAATAAAATTCAGTTGGCTCCTTTATATTTCTTTTAATTGGTAATTGATAAACTTTTTAATGTCAATGAAATTCTAATTAAGCAAATAAAGAATTGAACGGGAAGTTACAGAAAATTAAAGAAAAAATGCATTAACTTTCACGGTCTTTAAGATCAGTTTTATTTTTGTTTCAAATAAATATATACGAATCAAATACTAATTACAGATATTATATGTATATACTGTATTTATCTCCTTGTAATTTGATACACCTCATAATCTTCTATTGAAAATTTTTCTTCAGTATCTCTTATCTTTTTTTCATAATAGTATTTTCTACACCGAATATTATTATAATCTGCAGATTCAATAGAATTATTATATATAATAATATCACTGCCAAAATATGGACCAAGTCTAGTTTGGCATTGCAATGCATACTCTGAATCTACTACATTACTAATAATTATATCTTTAATAAAGTTGTTTTTATAAGAAAATATAAAACTATCTTTAGTTTTACCCCATCCAGAAGAATCCCATTTTATAGGATTATATCCACCAAGAATTTCTTCTGTTCCTTTTACTTTAATAAAGGTAACAGTATTATGCTTACCATCACATAATTGATGAAATTTTCTAGGAGTGAATCCATCTCGACTTCCTATTAATAATAATTGAAAATTGTAAGGTAAATATAATCCTCTTAGATGATCAAATTTATTATTAATTACCATTTTATCAATTCGTCTTGAAATTGTTGAAATAATATTTAAATTATTAACAATTTTTGAATCGATAATTCCATCATTTTTAATAATCCTAGGAAATGAAATATCATCGGTTGGTTCACTCTCAGGATCCAAGTGGGAATTTAATAAATTTTTGTAAAGCTGATGGTTTATAAGGTTTTTAAAAGGATGAACATTTTCTAAGAATTCTTTGGATGATAAACTAAAAAACCTGATTAAAGGTAAACAATGTTGTAAAGTATTTTCCATTGTTTTGAAATCATTGTCTGACCAAGTATTAGGATCTGGAAGAAGTGTAGGATTTTGTGCAAGTCCCCATTTTAACACATGTTCCCAAACATCAATTTCTTTCATTTGTAAATCATCTCTTCTAATAAGTTGAACTAAAGATTTTTCAGGAAGCGAAGTGAAGTCAAGTGATTTAAATATTTTCTCTGGAGATTTTGCCATAAAATCCGTACAAAATTGCTGAAGTTCTAATAAAGAATTTGATTGAAAGCTAGTTCTATGAATAAGTTCAAAATGTTGTTCCATCCATTCAGATTTATTTTCAATTAAATATTTTTGTAAATAATCAATTGGCTCTTGAAGAAGCAGCTCATCCGCAGCTAATAAAATTTTGTATATCTCTGAAGTGTCTTGTTCATTCAATGAGAGAATACCACCATAAATATACCTATACAATAAATTTGAATTTCGAATTTGAATATGGTATTATATATAAATTTTTATTGTATATAAACTTACTTTAAAATAATCTGAAAGGTTTCAGGCGATATGTTTGGTAATTTAATATGAGCTAAAACATTATCCTTATTTTTTTTATTAGAAGCCAAAGTTCGTCGTAAATATGAAGAACGGTAACACAAAATATTCATATGAGCACGAAGAATTTTTACATTAGGATCCTCTCCAACTTCAATCGTGATATCGTAATATTCATTATCTTCTAATAATTCAATATAATTTTGACTTAACTTTGAAAGAAATTGTGATGACATAATTTTCTTTTTAAAATAAAAAAAAACCAACAATAAAAAGAAAGTGTTAAAAAAAAACCATTGTGAAACAAATTTTGTTACTTATTTAGTAGGTATTATTTCAATGTATCACGTAAGCTACGTCATAATTTTTGCATTAAAATTCCAAAATTTCACGTGATACTTTTTTTTTTTGCGATCGTTTGATCAGGATTATCATCCGGCATAAGTAATCCAAAAAAAGAAAATTCGATCCCGATAATTCTTTTAATCCCTAAATGAAGATCGTATATTTTTATGTGGCATCTGGGGACAAATAATAATCTCGAAAATTCATTATCCCGACATTTATTATTTTTTTTTCCTTTAATTTTAAATTGATAATTTTGTAATACTTTCTAACAATTAATATTTTTATTAATATGCAAAGATTTTTAAAAAATCAAAAATTAATTAATTATTATTATTATTAATATTTAAAAGTGTTTATTAGTTAGAAAAAAATAAATTTTTTATTAAATAAAAATGCAGTTTTTGTATCATAAAGATATAATTTTTATTTATTTAATATAATTTTCAAAAGGATAATAAGTATCGAATGTTGAGAAAATATTTTGAATTTTGGGATTATAAATTGAATGTCGGTTTATACTATGACGGGATGATCGTCTTGATTTTGAATAGTTCACGTAACATCAATCTTAAAATTTTTCATAATAATAAATAAATCTAACCGTTATTAGGATTGAACTGATTAACGGGTAAAAATTCGGTCAGAGATTTTATACTAAGGTGGTTATCCTTACTGTATATATTGGGAATTCAAATCCGATTTCAGAATACTGTATATATATTGTTAATTTACTCGCAGAACTTCTTTACATTATATTTACCGTCGTAATGTATGAAATTTTATTGTAAGCGTTATTGCGATAAAAATGATAAACATCTATTTAAATGATCAAATTTATCATTAAAACTTTACTGATAAATAGTTGAAAGTAAATTATATAATATATGTGCATACATATAAAATGATATTAATTAATTTAATATTCCATATTTTCCATATTTGAAGATGTTATTAGGATGGGTTTTTGGCAAGAATTCTTTAAACATATTAATCTCAATTAAAGTCTTTATTTTTTTTTTTTTTTGATAGTTCGAAGTTATCTACCAGGATCTGCGAAAATTGTTTAATTTTAATAAAAAATTATGTTGAAACAAACCTGTTCAATGAAAATTCATTCGTTCGATTATTCTTTTTTACAAATACTTTTATAAATAATCAAATGATAATAATACATTACAAAAAGGTTATAATATATTAGTATACACTATATTAAACTGTTATAGCTCGTAATACAATAATATTCATACACGTACTACATTTGAATCTTCACCATTTAATCAATGATATTTTAAATTTGGTGTTGATGATTATTTATAATTATATTTTAAATGCAATTATGATAAACGATAGTGAGAAAGTTAATCATCTAACGAAAACTTAAATTACATTCAAATCTTTGTAAAAATATCGTTTTTGTAAATGCTTATCTATGCTTATTTATATTTTGCATTGGTGTTATACGATTATAATCCTTATTATGAAGGACATTCTTTTATAGTTTCGGAAAAAAAAAACATTTTTTCATCATCACGCGGTGTCAATAGTATAATAATATGTTGATCTGGGTCATTTGATCAAAGATCATTCGTCACATGTGATCATCGATCGAGGATGGCGGGATTTTTTCTTTTTCGATGATCTTTAACGGAAAGAATAAAAAAAGCACTTCCGAAATCTGATATCACAAAATAATTTATGAGTTTGTTATAAAATCACCTTTTTTTCTCTATTCTTAATTTTCTCTGAAAATATTAACTTTTTAAAATTCCTTAAATATCGAAGTATAACGACAACAAAGCCAAAAATGTCAACTATTGAAGAACGAAAGTGTGGGGAAGATAGAGAAGTCACTCCAAAAGTCGCTAGCGCTGGACCACTTGGCATGTGTTCAATAGACCATTTCAACTTAATTGTTTATTAGGGACACTTAAACAATTTTTCAGAAAATAGAAGGGGTGAAACATTAAATAAACAATTAGGTTGGAACGGTAATATTCATTATTATTAATCTAAATTCAAAATGTTAATTTTTCTAATTTTATCCATAATTACGTGTTTAAATAATAGGGTTATGTGCATTTGCTTTATCAGTATTTGTATTATCGATTAATAATGTTGGATCCTCATACCTACAACTTCCAAATATTGCAGTAGGATTAGCATTAACTTATGGTGGGATAGTACAAATATGTGCAGGATGGTGGGATCTTACCGTTGGAAATAGCTTTGGTGCCACCGCTTTTTGTTCTTATGGTGCTCTTTGGCTCTCTTACGCTGCAAACTTCCTTTTTAACCTTACAGATTTTTTGGTACCCGATGACCCTTTTGCAGTTGATCATGCTAGTAAATATAGTTTTTTTTCTTCCTTAAAATAAAATGATATCAAATTAATCATTATTATTTTTTTTTTTTTTTTAGTTGGAATAAGTTTAATAGGATGGGAAATCTGTAAGTATATTTCATACACGCGATTCATATCAATATTTATCATTTTTTTTACTAAAAGTTCCTTTTTTTTTTTTTAACTTAACAGTTACGTTCCTTATGACATTAGCGGCGCTCAAGACAAATGGAGCATCTTTGTTATTATTCGTTCTCGTAAATTTCACATTCATCTTTCTTATATTAGGGAAGTTTTTCCAACTTAGTGAAGATTTAAAGGGACCAAATGGCTTAACAAAAGCTGGTGGTGTATTCGGTATATTTGTCGCATTAACGGCTTGGTATAACGCTTTTGCTGGATTAATAACCCTCGAAAATTCTTATTTCACTTTACCCGTTTATGATTTAAGTCGTAAGAACAAATAAAAAATATTTTTTTGTACATAAATATAATTTATATAATAACAAATTAGTACATGTTTATCGTAAAAAAAAAAAAAAAAAAAAAAAAAAAAATACATATATACAGATACTGTAAAGTAGTTAAATCGATTTATTCATTTTACATTAATTTTAATAAATGATAAAAATCTATTAATAATAATTCTGACATAAATATCTATGATGGTAAGACATTTGGGGAGAAAATTTAGGATTGGATCGGTCCTAGAAAGAAATAATTTTACTAGGACCGGTCTTCACGGTCTTCGATCCAGAATTTGAGGACTAGGACCGATTATATAAAATTTTCGACTAATAAAATATCTATTATTAATAAATTTTTCATTTTGTTTTATTAAAATTTTCATATTTCATTGTTAATAAAATGGTTTTTGGCAAATATTGTTAGAAATGTGTGCTAGATGAATATACTTTTCACTACTATAAACTTTCGAAATATTTTTTTAAATGTCATTTACAATAAGTTTATCTCTGTGACATAATTTAAAGCAATTTTATTGGTTACCCGTAAAGAAGTTAAAAATTAGTTATCATAGGTGACCGGGTCAACAGAATATTATATCACAAAAATTAAAGATTTAATATTACAATACAAATTTTGGGAATGTATATGAATAAAATGGCTTTTGTTTCAGTAAAAATACGAATAAGTGTTAATACATATTCTATTGTAAGACTTTGTTTCATAATTTTTACATTTAATATCTTATATATTCAAAGTCGTTCTTTCTTATCGAATGAGAAATACATAAATATCGTATGTAACATAAAAATTCCTGCTGTCGTGGTTTGATGTTTTAACTATGATACAGAAAGTTGAGGATAAAATCAAAAAAAAATTATGTTTGTTAAAAAGTATTTTATTTAAATGTAATAGTTACTGTATAATGGCATAATGGCATTAGATATTTCTATATGGTTTGCATAAAAATTTTTCAAATTATTAATATCTCGGATTCGTATTAAGTTACACAAAATTTTGATTCATATAATTTTATAAATCTTTAATAAAATTAACTTTGACAATTTATTATCCCGTTAAGAAATATAAGATTGATCAAAGAGAACATGAATAATTGTATTAAATATTAATGTATTTTGTTTTATAAATGTAAGATTTGTGTAAAACTCTATTGAGGTACATATTTCCTCTTTCATTTCTTATTATGAGTTGAACTAAAGACTTTTCAGGAATGGTAATAAATCGAATGATTGAAATAAAATATTCTTGGGATCTGATGCATTTCACTATCATTTCGCCGACAGGAACACCTTAACCTAATCCTAATCCTAACCCTAATTTCCTTACCTAAATCTAATCCTAAATTCCCTTGTCTGAAATGACCCTGTCAGTGAAACGTTTGTCGGTGAGATTTTCCATCGATAATCATTTCATTTTTTTTATTTTTTTTTATTTTTTTATTTTTTAAGTTTCAATGAAGGAACGCCAGCGACGCACATATACGACAACCAATATTGACCCAACAGGCTGAGAATGAAGGAACGCCAGCGACGCACATATACGACAACCAATATTGACCCAACAGGCTGAGAATGAAACAATTTTAAAAGTGTACATTGCATCGTTCGATATCATTTTTGCGAATTTCAGTCATATGCACGTGATCGTAACCAATCAGATAAAAAAAAAAAATCAAAATTAGAACACTTAGTCATTTCGGTGATAGTTTCTAGTTTTATTATTGTATGTACCGCTTTTGGCAAAGAAGTTTCTGCACTCTAAAACAAAGTTTGGAATCTCGGTTTATCAAACGCACATTGCAGATCGCAATGGAAAATGACTAAATGACTTTCATTTCATAGATGTATTTGAAGATAGATGTATTTGATGATGGTATAAATTTCTTTAAAAGATAAAAAAAAAATCATTGTGCTACTTATTTAGTAATGTATGGGATTTTTTCAATGTTTCACGTAATATACGCCATAATTATTTATACATTAAAAATTCAAAATTTGATTCGTAATTATAAGTAAAGCGTTTCTAAATTTTCAAAATTAATGGTGACACAAATTGTAAGTTTACATATTGTTTTTTATCCATTTTTTCTTAGTTGTGATCGAACGATCAGGATTATCATCCAGTCAAAAGTAATCTAAAAAACAAATTCTATTTTCTCGATTATCCGGATATCCTGATAATCTTTTTTAATACCTGAATGCAATACGAGACGTTTATAAAATTATTAATTTGTGAATAAATTTTTTTTATAATAAATAATAAATAATGGATTACAAATCTAACCAGAAAAGAGTGGTTATTGGGATTGAACTGATTAACAAGGGTTTTATTCTTAGGTTATCTTTCTCCATTAAAAAAAAAATTATTATGTTACGGTTCACTTCTTTACATTACCTTTTAAGGTAAATATTGTATTTATCATCGTAAGATTATCGATAACATTATTAAGATAAATATGGTAATATTTTTATTTTCCAAAAAATTGTTGTTTAGTTTTTCATAAAAATTGTTAAAGTTAACTTGTTCAATGTAAAATTCCATGCATTCGAATTATTTATTTTTTATCTATCTATCTATCTATTTATTTATTTATTTTTGACTAATACCTTTATAAATAATCAAATAATTAAACTTAGTCACTGCCAAAGGATCAATAAAACTTTAAAAAGCTCTTATGCTCAATAAACAAAATCAACATAATTATTTTATAACAAAAAAGATTACAATATATTATTATACATTCAGCTGTATTAAATTTATTATAGCTCTTAATGCAGTAATATTCATACACGTACTACATTAGAATCTCCACCTACTTGAATTAATTGAATATTGAAGACTTAAATTTGTACATGACGTTAAATAACGAATTTTTATTAATTTATTAAATTGTAATATTGGTAAAAATTTATACCTTAACTCCGGCCAGAATTATAGATTAAAAAAATGGAATTTTAATAATGGATAAGTAAATCGAGATCTTTCACAAAAAAATTAAAAATTTTTTTTTTTTTTTATCGAATTTTTTTTATTTATTTATCCGTTTAATCATGTTATATTAGTTCATCTCTACACGTGGTGTCAAGTGAGGGAATAATTGGCTAAAAATAGGATGTTAATCTGGTCATTTGATCATTTGTCGCATGTGATCATCGCGATTTAATAATCAGAAATGTTAATGCGAAAATCGAACATGACGGGGGGTGATATTCTTTTGTATTACATACTAAAAGTTTATTTGATTATCTTTTACGGAAGGAATAAAAAAAGAACTTCCGAATTCCGATGTCACAAAAAGAATGTTATGAATTTGTTATAAAATCACCTTTTTTTTCTCTATTCTTAATTTTCTCTGAAAATATTATTAACATCTATAATTCCTTAAATATCGAAGTATACCAACAATAAAGAACCAAAAATGACGACTCTAGAAGAAGGAAAAAGTGGGGAAATCATAAAATTCGAAGATACCCCACCAAAAGTCGCTAGCTCTGGACCACTTGGCATGTGATCAATAAACCATTCCAACTTAATTGTTTGTTTAACGTTTTCACCCTTCTATTTTTTTTTTTTTTTTTTTGAAAAAATTATGTTTAAATACCCCTAACAAACAATTAAGTGGGAACGGTAATATTCCTTATTAAACTAAATTAAAATTTTAACTTTTTCTAATTTTATCCATAATTTTTTGTATTTAAATTAATAGGGTTATGCGCATTCGCTTTAACAACATTTGTATTGTCGATTAATAATTCTGGATCCTATTACCTACAAGTTCCAAATATTATAGTAGGATTGGCATTATTTTATGGTGGTCTAGTACAATTAATAGCAGGATTGTGGCATCTTAAAGCTGGAAATACCTTTGGTGCCACCGCTGCTGGTTCTTTTGGTGCTTTTTGGCTCTCTTACGCTTCAAATTTCATTTTTCGTCTTACAGATTTTCACATACCCGAAGATCCTTTTGCAGTTGATCATGCTAGTAAATAAAGTTTTTTTCTTCATTAAAATAAATTTTGTTATCAAATTAATCATTACTAAATTTTTTTTTTTTTTTTTAGTTGGAATATATTTATTAGCATGGACTATCTGTAAGTAGATTCTAAAACACGTGACTCATATATACATTATCATTTTTACTAAAAGCTCATCATTTTTTTTTTTAACTTAACAGTTACGTTCCTTTTGACATTAGCGGCGCTCAAAACAAATGGAGCAACTCTGTTATTATTCTTTTTCTTAAACACTGCAATGGTCTTACTTACATTAGGGAAATTTTACCAACTTAGCGAAGATACAAAAGGACCAAATGGCTTAACAAAAGCTGGTGGTGTATTCGGTATATTAACCTCATTAATGGCCTGGTATAATGCTTTTGCTGAATTAATAACCCTCGAAACTTCTTATTTCGCTTTACCTGTTTATGATTTAAGTCACAAGAGAAGATAGTAAAAAAAAATAATATTTTTTTGTACATAAATATAATTTATATATTAACAACTAGTACATGTTTTTCGTATAGTAGTTAAACTAATGTACTATTTGTATAAATATTTTTCGACAATCGTAATGTAAAATAATTGAAGTATATGTTCTCATTACCGTCTGAGACTCTGGACGAACGTTATAGCATTTCTTTTTTTTTTTTTTTATAAAAATAATTAAACTTCACGAGTTAGATGGAATCTTTTTTAATCAAATTCGAAATAAAAAAAAAATATGAATAGGACTTGCAACATTATTTCTTTTTATCCAATAAAGGTTAAGAAAATTCATAATATTCTTTTTTATAACAGAAACTTAAGTGTATAATAAATTTATTTAACAACTTAACGTTAAGTTAGATACATGGATCATCACGGTGGTGGCGTGATGATAATGAGACTGAGGCTGATCATGAAATAACCATGTCCATATACAAACTACCGATAGACTTTTTTAATTTTTCCTTTAAGTAAACATAATGTCATCACGTCATCACGTACGATATTAGAAAACATGATATTAGCCATAATGATTGTCCAATAATAGTGCATACATAATAAAGTAATTTAAGATATCCTTGTTTCAAATAAAATCGAAACACTTCATTTATTTATTTGTAATTTGAAATACCTCATATTCTTCCATAGGAAAATGTTGGTCGTTTAATTTAATATCTCTTATCATTTTTTCATAAAAATACTTTCTACAAAGAACAACATTATAATCACTACATTCGTTAGGAGAATTTATACATATATCACTTCCAAAATGTGGACCAAAATTAGAGTGATGATACACTGCATGTTCTTTATTTTCTACGTTACTAATGATTGCATCTTTAACACTATTACTTTTAAAAGAAAAAATAAAGCTATCTTTAGTTTTAGCCCATAAACCAGAATCATGAGATTTCCATATTATTGGATTGTATCCACCAAGAATTTCATCTGTTCCTTTTACTTTAATAAATGTAACAGTACAAAGTATATCATCACATAATTCATGAAATTTTTTAGGTGTAAATCCATCTCGGCTCCCTCTTAACAATAATTGAAACTTATATGGTAAATATAAATCTCTTAAATGATCAAATTTATTATTAATTACCATTTTATCAATACGTCTTGAAATGGTTGAAATAATATTTAAATTATTAACAATTTTTGAATCAATAATTCCATCAATTTTAATATTTCTAGGAAATGAAATGCTTTCAGTTGGTTCACTATCAGGATCCAAATGAGAATTTAATAAATCTTCATAAAGTTGACGTTTTAAGAGCTTTTTATAAGGATGAACTTGTTGTAAGAACTCTTTAGATGATAAACTAAAAAGTCTGATTAAACATAAACAATGTTGTAAAGTATTTTCCATTGCTTTGAAATCATCATCTGACCAAGTACTAGAATCAGGAAAAAGTGTGGGATTTTTTGCAAGTCCCCATTTTAATACATGTTCCCAAACTTCAATTTCCTTCATCTGTAAATCGTCTCTTTTAATAAGTTGTACCAAAGATTTTTCAGGAAGTGAAGTAAAATCAAGTGATTTAAATATTTTCTCTGGAGAGTTTACCATAAAATCTGTACAAAATTGTTGAAGTTGTAATAAAGAGTTGGACTGAAAACTTGTACGATGGATAAGTTCAAAGTTTTGTTCCATCCATTCGGATTTATTTTCAATTAAATATACTTGTAAGTAATCAACTAATTCTTGAAGTAGTAATTCATCTGCAGCCAATAAAATTTTAATAATTTTTAAGTTATCTTGCTCGTTCAATGAAAGAATACCGCCATAAATATATCTATATTAAATTAAAACTTCATTATTAAATATGCTATTATAATATTAAATTTATTTGTATAATAACTTACTTTAAAATAATTTGAAAGACTTCAGGTGATATTTTTGGTAACTTAATATGAGTTAAGATATTATCTTTATTCTTTTTATTAGAAACTAAAGCTCGTCGTAAATATGGAGAACGATAACATAAAATATTCATATGAGCACGAATGATTTTTACGTTAGGATCCTCTCCGACTTCAATTGTAATATCATAATAATCATCATCTCCTAACAATTCTATATAGTTTTGACTTAATTTTGAAAAAAATTGGGCAGACATTTTTCGTTAAAAAGAATGAAAAAAAAGGGTGGTTCATTATGGAAAAAAAGGTAAATAAATGTTGTACAGTGGATCTACCATACGCCAATCTGCAGCCATTTTACCATAATAATTTAGCGTGAAATCTACGTATAATCATGTTTACTGTATATGAAAATAGCCTTTTATTGAAATTCTTTTTATTGAATCATATAAATAACGCCTATTTATATTTTAAATCAACCCACCTGGATTGAAATCTTATTTCGGCCAAAATCAACTCTGCCATAATATTCAATGCAAAATGATAATACAAAATATCTATTCGATCGAACCATACGAAAACCATTGCTTAGAGTCTCAAACTATGTAACCATACATATTTCTCAAGTACCAATTTAATTTCAAAAAAAAAAAGAAAAAAAAAATTACAATATAAAAACATTGTTTTATTATTTTAAAATTTAAAAATAAGAAGTCCGTAACAGCGTTCGTTTTAATATTTTTAATATTGAACAAATTCGTATTTTCATCTAATTTTTTTTAATTATCTTGACTATTTTGCTAAAAGAAAATTTCTTCCCCATTTTTAATTTATCGTCATGACATACTTGCTCCAAGTGGCTTAATAATCTTTCTCTTGACTTATTCCTACTTTTGCCATTTATTCTATTAATAGTAACTACGTCATCATCATCATCACTATTATTTTCATATGATTTAATATCTATTGGAGGATTGTCCACATGGATGATTTAACTATTTTAGCAATTTTTTCATTGACATCAAGCATTGCTTTAATGTCTTTTTCACATTCGTCTTTATTTTGAAAGCTAGCAAATTTAGTCCTCACAATAGTAACAAATCCGCCCTTAAAAATCTCCTTCAAAAAATCGTATATCTCTATTTCTTCTTTTAAGAATCTTCCGTCAGTTACAAGTAAAACCTGACTTATTCCTTCCGACATCGAATTAATTTTTTCTATTATACTACTCAAAACTTCTTTCGTAGTTAGATTAATATTACCAATCCCAACAGTATCAGCTACACTATATTTAATCTCTTTCCAATCAAAACTACTTAACTGAATATTTTGAGTTTCGCTAACTGTGTAATTTCCTTCCTTAAATTCATCAGTGCCAGTTAGTACATTGCATAAAACAGATTTACCACAACCAGTACCGCCAACTACTAATACATTTCTATTATCCATAGTTAATTTTTTGTTGTTATTAGAAAAATCGTATTTGGTGAATATCTGAGCGAAAATTAATAACTAGTTCGTATTCAGTTATCCAATTGACACGTGATTCGTATTTGGAAAATCAGTCACAGATAAATCTCGTAAGTTTATAAAGTTACAGACAAGTTAATAATATTATTTAGAATAATAATAAATTTCTAACTTGTTAAATTTCAATTTTAAAGATTTTTTATTCCAAGTAATGAAAATGTTTTAAATTTTGTTAACTATAATCTTTATTGACAGAAAGAAAAATGCCACATTATATTTATTCAGAATGTACCGTACTATATATATTATGCATGTAAAGTGTCTCAAGTGCCCCCTGCATGGTTTTCTATAACGCCTTAATTATATATTATCGGCCGTTTAATCAAATAGTGATATCATTGTGCACAAGTAACCATGTGCATATCTTTTTATAGATTGACGTTAAATGCCGTTAAATAACGGAATTTTATTATTTTTATTTTTTTTTTTATGATAATGATTACTTAAGTAATAGTTAAAAAGGCAATTAAAATTTTCTTGCATTAAAGTAACAATAACTTTTCTATATTGTAGACTCAATTCATTTTTGTACTAATAAAATAATTTAAATGATGATTGAGCGGTTTTCTATCAATTGTATCATTGAAGAAAACCGATTGATTGAAGATCATTAAGAAAAAGGTGGTTCTTAATAAGTTTAATAAGTGAATAAGTTGATCGTACTTAAATAACAATAAAATTATATGCTACAATCATTTTATATTAAAAAAAACACAGATTTTTTGAAATATATGTAAATATGTAAATAATTACGTCACCGTATAAATAATTATAAATCTGATCAGAACTAAGATGATTTTAATTAAATTATATTTAAATATTTTGCTAAGCTATACTAACTCTGTTAATATTATTGATCATTAAAAAGATGATTTTACTATAATCTAAGCATTTTAATGAACTTGATTGAGTCAATATACAAGATTGTGATGTCATTTACCGTGATCTAGTAATATAATAAATTTAATTGTTGTATTTTGAAATATAAAATATAAAATTATAAATAATTTTCTCAAAAATTATAACATGCAAATTATACTTATACTGAGATATTGTGAAGTTTTGTTATTAATAAACGAGTTTAAAGAGTGTAAAAGGTAATATAAAAATTCTGATAATGGATGGACACGGAACAATTTTTTATTATAAAACTGAAACTTTAATTTTTTTTGATTTTTTATTCTGAATATGACTGGAATTATTCAATTCTTTAATATTAGTAGATAATATAAAAAAATATTAATAAAAGGTTTCAATGATTTCATTAGTTTTAAACCTATTCAGAATCTTAATCAATTTTAAGAATATTAAGTGATCTGGTAATACTGATTTCGCTAAGTTTTGAAATCATCCTTTGACGAAACCTGTAAGTTACACCCACAACGTTAGTCAGAAAGAATATAATAATTTATTTATGCGAGGACAAAGTAATTATAATAAATTTATAAAAATAAGATTTTCATTTTACTTTAATAAACTAACCAAATATTAAAATTATTTGTCTATATTTAAAAATTAACATTTAGAGATTTTAAATTTTCGATAATATGTAATATAAGATACGAGAAAAGATGAAGTTTTGTGTAAGATTCAAAATCTAATTTATTTAAGAGAACCAATATTATAATAATACAAAATCCTTTGTCACAAACTCATACGTTTTGCTAATACATCATTTTATTAAGAACATTTCTAAATTTAAGTTTCTATTTGAAACCTAATACTCCTTTAGGATAACTTCTTATTTAATATCTGAATAAACATAATAATTTTCTTATATTTATTTTTTTTTTGTTAATTATACGTGTAAATTTCATAATATTCTTAAGATAAATACACTCGTCACCTTATAATTTGAAATACTTCATAATCTTCCATAGTAAATTCACCGTCCGAATCTTTTATCCTTTTTTCATAATAATTTTTTCCATAAGAAATAAAATTGTAATTCATACAATCATAACTAGCAGATATAGCTATGTCGCCAAAATATGGACCAGTGGCATAGCCATAAAGTAATGCATAATTTGTATTTTCTATATTGCTAATTATTGCATTTTTAGCATTGTTATTTTTAAAAGAAAAAATAAAACAATCTCTGTTTTTAATCCAACCACCAGAAGATTCCCACTTCAAAGGGTTATATCCACCAAGAATTTCTTCCGTTCCTTTTACTTTGATAAATGTTACAGTATAAGGTTTATTATTACAAAATTGATGAAATGTGTTAGGAGCAAATACATCCCGACTTCCTCTCAGTAATAATTGAAATCTGTAGGGTAAATACAATTCTCTTAAGTGATCAAATTTATTATTAATACCCATTTTATCAATCCATCTTGAGATTACTGAAATAATATTTAAATTATTAACAATTTTCGAATCAATAATTCCATCAATTTTTATACTTCTAGGAAGTGAAATATTGTCAATTGGTTCACTATCAGGATCCAAATGAGAATTTAATAAGTTTTCGTAAATTTGACGTTCTAAAAGGTTTTTATAAGGACGAACTTTTTGTAAAAAATCTTTAGACGATAAACTAAAAAATCTAACTAAGGGTATACAATATTTTAAAGTATTTTCCATAGTTTTGAAATCTTCGTCTGACCAAGTACTAGGATCTGAAAGAAGGGTGGGATTTTGTGCAAGTCCCCATTTTAATACATGTTCCCAAACTTTAACTTCTTTCATTTGTAAATCGTCTCTTTTAATTAGTTGAACTAAAGATTTCTCAGGAAGCGAAGTGAAATCAAGTGATTTAAATATTTTCTCTGGAGAGTTTGCCATAAAATCTGTACAAAATTGTTGAATTTCTAATAAAGAATTTGATTGAAAGCTTGTTCTATGAATAAGTTCAAAATGTTGTTCCATCCATTCGGATTTATTTTCAATTAAATACTTTTGTAAATGATCAACTGGTTCTTGAAGAAGCAGCTCATCTGCGGCCAATAAAATTTTGAAAATTTCTGAAGTGTCATGATCATTTAATGAAAGAATACCACCATAAATATATCTAAATTAATATCAATATTAGATTTATTATAGTACTGTCAATAAGATTAAAATTTATTTGCAGATAAACTTACTTTAAAATAATTTGGAATACTTCAGGTAATATATTTGGTAACTTAATATGAGCTAGAACATTATCCTTGTTTTTTTTACTAGAAGCTAAGGTTCGTCGTAAATATGGAGAACGGTAACATAAAATATTTATATGTGCACGAAAAATTTTTACATTAGGATCCTCACCAACTTCAATTGTAATATCATAGTATTCATTATCTTCCAATAATTCAATATAATTTTGACTTAATTTTGAAAGAAATTGTGTTGACATAATTTTTGTTTAAAATTAAATTGAGGTGGCGTCCAACTAAAAAAATCGGCGGGTGTAAATTTATAAAGCTCATCGTTTCAGATATGGTTAAATTAAATAAGAATTAACGGTAATTCTTTCCAAAATAGAATTTTACTGCGCCATGGGCGCTCTCTAGTACTACACTCAAGTAATACGATCAGCTGGGTAGAGTACTACTCGATTGGTTCTGTCATTTGGTCAAATTAATTCATTATGGATAACAGCGACGAATTATTTTTAAATGATAAAGAAAATTATTTCTATGCAAATAATGCTTATATACTTCACTCATAATGAAAATATTTCTTAATAACAAATACCATTTTAAATTATTGAAATTTAAGAATTCAAGTCCGATGTTGTCCATAACAAGAAATATAGAAAGGTATAATAATTTTAGTAAGTAGAAAAGGTTTTATAAAACGCCAATACATTATTTCACATATTCATATAGTTCAAGATTGGAATTTGATAATGATTTAATTTATGAATAAAATGATAATTTAAGTCCACTTAAAAATCTATTCATAAATATAATGCCTATAAAAGTAAAACATATTTAAATAATCCAATAAAGGTATTCTTTATTTAAAATAAGATGATACAACTTATTTGATAAAAAGATACTACATTTATTTCTTTACTAATTGAAATACTTCATATTCATCTATGAAAAAATTACCCTCGGTATCTCTTACTTTTTCTTCATAATCCTCCTTTTTATAATTAATATTATTGTAATCTGCACATTCCCCACCAGAAGCATGCACAATAATATCATAACCAAAACACGGACCATTGTTATATTGATTATATATTGCACAATCTGTAATTTTTATATTACTAATAATTGCATCTTTGACACCATTATTTTTGAAGGAAAAAATAAAACTATCTTTAGTTTTACCCCAACTACCATTAGAAGATTTCCATATTATCGGATTATATCCACCAAGAATTTCTTTCGTTCCCTTTACTCTAATAAATGTAACAGTATGAGGTTTATCATCACATAATTCATGAAATTTTTTAGGTGTAAATCCATCTCGACTTCCTCTTAATAATAATTGAAATTTATAGGGTAAATACAATTCTCTTAAGTGATCAAATCTATTATTAATAACCATTTTAGCAATCCGTCTTGAAACTACTGAAATAATATTCGAATTATTAATAATTTTTGAGTCAATGATTCCATCAATTTTTATATTTCTAGGAAGTGAAATATTGTCAATTGGTTCACTGTCAGGATCCAAATGAGAATTTAATAAGTTTTCGTAAAGTTGACGTTCTAAAAGGTTTTTATAAGGACGAACTTTTGTTAAAAAATTTTTTTAGATGATAAACTAAAAAATCTAACCCAGGGCAAACAATGTTTTAAAGTATTCTTCATTGTTTTGAAATCTTCATTTGACCAAGTATCAGGATCTGGAAGAAGTGTAGGATTTTGCGCAAGACCCCATTTTATTACATGCTCCCAAACTTCAACTTCTTTCATTTGTAAATCGTCTCTTTTAATAAGTTGAACTAAAGAATTTTTGGGAAGCGAAGTGAAATCAAGTGATTTAAATATTTTCTCTGGAGAGTTTGCCATAAAATCTGTACAAAATTGTTGAAGTTTTATTAAAGAATTGGATTGAAAGCTTGTTCGATGAATTAATTCAAAATGTTGTTCCATCCATTCGGATTTATTTTCAATCAAATATGTTTGTAAATAATCGACCAGTTCTTGAAGAAGCAGTTCATCAGCAGCTAATAAAATTTTAAAAATTTCCGAATTATCATGGTCATTCAATGAAAGAATACCACCATAAATATATCTAAATTAATATAAATATTAAATTTATTATAGTACTGTCAATAATATTAAAATTTATTTGCAGATAAACTTACTTTAAAATAATTTGGAATACTTCAGGTGATATATTTGGTAACTTAATATGGGCTAGAACATTATCCTTATTTTTTTTACTAGAAGCTAAAGTTCGTCGCAAATATGGAGAACGGTAACATAAAATATTTATATGTGCACGAAAAATTTTTACATTAGGATCCTCACCAACTTCAATTGTAATATCATAGTATTCATTATCTCCTAATAATTCAATATAATTTTGACTTAATTTTGAAAGAAATTGTGTTGACATAATTTATTTAAAATTAAATTGAGGTGGCGTCAATTAAAAAAAATCGTGTGTAAATTATAAAGCTCTCATCGTTTCAGATATGGGTAAATTAAATGAATATTAACGTAATTCTTTCCAAAATAGAATTTACTGCGCCATGGGCGCTACTTAAGTAATGTTGATCATTCAATCACGTACTTTTTGTCATTTGGCTAAATTAATTCATTATGGATGAAAGAAGGGACGGATTATTTCAATGATAAATTAAGACTGTTCTATGCAAATAAAACTTAATCCTTTACTCATAATGAATATAATTTTTGGTAATAAATATCTTAACTCTTGAATCGATGAAATTTAACGAAGAATTCAAGGCTGACTATCAGACTATGTTGTTTATAAAAAGTAATAGAGAAAAAATTACAATACTTTTAACAAGTAGAAAAAGGTTTTTTTTTTTTTTTTTTTTTTAAGCTAGCAACTTGCATGTCATTTTTATTTAAGTTCGCCGTAGCAGGAACCATATACAAATACATATTTAGTAGCTCAGCGTGCAATGAGTACTATCTGCTAACGCCGCCTGGAATACGACAGCTAGCGCATCAATAACCGCAACGTAATGATACTGAGACCCGAAGTTCTCGCTAGTTAAGATATAAAAATAAATATAAAACAAATAAAATGAGATAAAACAAAAATTAACTACCCAAATTGACCTAACCAAAATCTAGTAGAAAAAGGTTTTACATGAACCACTATAAAACATATTTAATATTTAAAATTTATGTAATTTTAATAAAAGTACTCTTTATTTCAAATAAGATCGACACAACCTTATTTGGTAAATGGATACGGGATTTACTATCTCTTTATTATTTGAAATACTTCATAATCATCCATAGAAAATCTATCTTCGGTATCTCTTATCCTTTTTTCATATTGATTCTTTTTACAACAAATGCAATCGTAATCTGTGTTTTCACCACCAGAAGCATATATAATAATATCATTACCAAAATATGGTCCATGTATATTCCAACAATTTATTGCAAGATCATTAGTAATATTACTAATTATTGCATCTTTAACATTATTATTTTTGAAGGAAAAAATAAAGCTATCTTTAGTTTTATTCCAACCATGAGAATATTTCCATATTATCGGATTATATCCGCCGAGAATTTCTTCCGTTCCCTTTACTTTAATTAATGTAACAGTGTGAGGCATATTATCACATAATTCATGAAATTTTTTAGGTGTAAATCCATCTCGGCTTCCTCTTAATAATAATCTAAATTTATATGGTAAATATAATTCTCTTAAATTATCAAATTTGCTATTAACAACAATAGCTGTTTTGTCAATCCATTTCGAAATAGTTGAAGCAATTTCTAAATTAATAATCTTTGTATCAATGATTTTCTCAATTCCAATTTTCCTAGGAGGTAAAATGCTGTTATTCTGGTCACTAATAGGGTCCAAATGAGATTTTAATAAATCTTCATAAAGTTGACGTTTTAAAAGATTTTTATAAGGATGAACTTGTTCTAAGAATTCTTTGGATGATAAACTAAAAAATCTAATTAAAGATAATAATTGCTGTAAAGTATTTTCCATTGTTTTAAAATCATTTTCTGACCAACTATTAGGATCTGGAAGAAGTGTAGGATTTCGTGTGAGACCCCATTTTATTACATGTTCCCAAACTTTAACTTCTTTCATTTGCAAATCATCTCTTTTAATGAGTTGAACTAAAGATTGTTCCGGAAGCGAAGTGAAATCAAGTGATTTAAATATTTTCTCTGGAGAGTTTGCCATAAAATTTGTACAAAATTGTTGAAGTTGTAATAAAGAATTTGATTGAAAGCTTGTTCGATGAATAAGTTCAAAATTTTGTTCCATCCAT